>JAGTTH010002516.1:0-174748 GCA_022606485.1 Agraylea sexmaculata
GCAGATAGGTAATGGTCCAACTATGTCAATATGGAGGTGTTCGAAACGATCGGTTTCGATGAAACTTCCATAAGGACTGCGAGTGTGGCGATGGATTTTTGAACGTTGACAGGTGATGCAGTTTTTAACCCACTTCGTTACGTCTTGGTTGATACCTTTCCAGAAAAATCGTTCTTTGATGGCTTTAATTGTAGATCTGCTGCCAGTGTGAGCTATGTCGTGAACTTGGTGAAAAGCTTGTCTGCGCCAGGATGCTGGTACGAAAAGTCGCGCCTTCTGCGTTGAAGTTTCGTACCATAATGCTGGAGCGTTTGCTGATGTTATTTTCTTGAATTGTAGTGCTGGGTGCTGTTTGAGATTTTCCAGCTCTGGGTCATTTGTTTGAGTTTTTGCGATGTCCTTCAAGTCGAAGTTAGTTGGGAGATTGATTGTAGAGATCCGAATGAGTGCGTCTGCAACGGTGTTCTCTTCGCCTTCAATGTAGACTATTCGGTTGGTGAATTGCGATATGTAGTCTAATTGTCTGAGTCGGCGGGGATTATCTGCAGGAGATTGTGGTTTATTGAGTGCGAAAGTCAGAGGTTTGTGGTCAGTTTTAACAATCAATTCTCTCCCTTCTACGCTGTCCCTGAAGTAGCGTATGGACAAGAATATTGCTAAAAGCTCTCGGTCGTAGGTCGAGTAGTTTTGTTGCGTTACTGATAGAGCTTTGGAGTAGAATCCGATTGGTTGGAGTACGTTTCCGATTTGTTGGTGAAGTGCTCCTCCCGCACAGGATCCTGAAGCGTCAGTAAGCAGGACCATGGTAGCTTCGGCTGATGGGTGTGCTAGTGTGTTTGCCTTCGCTATCGCTTCTTTGCATAATTGAAAAGCTGCGTTGGCTTCATCGTCCCACACTATTGGTGTTTTGTCCTTTTTCTTCGACGAAGTAAGGTATTTGTTCAGTGGTTTTTGAAATTGAGCTGCTTTAGGAATAAGTTTTCTGTAAAAATTAATTATCCCTAAAAACCTTCTTAATTCTAGGACTGTCTGTGGTTTTGGAAAATCCTCTATGATGCGGATCTTCTCAGAAATTGGTTGTATACCTGCGGTTGTTATTTTAAATCCTAAGAATTCTATTTCAGTAAGGCCAAATTGACATTTTTCGAGTGCGACTGATAAACCGAATTTGTCCAATCTCGAGAAAAGTTCTGTGATGCACTTAAGGTGTTGTTCTTCGTTCTTTGATGCGATTAAGATGTCGTCTAAGTAGACAAATAAGTCTTCCATATCTCCAAGTATGGTGTTTATGAAGCGTTGGAAAGATTGTCCTGCGTTTCGAAGTCCGAATGGCGTTTTCACATATTCGAAAGATCCGAAAGGTGTTGAGATGGCTGTCTTCGGAATATCTTCTTCGGCTATTGGTATTTGATGATAAGCCCGTTGGAGATCGATTTTGGAGAAAATGTTTTTCCTTCGAGATGATTTTGAGCCTCGGAAGGGCGTGGTATGGGGTATCTATCTGGAGCGGTTTGAGCGTTAAGTCGCCTGTAGTCGCCACAGATGCGTATTCCCCCGTCTTTCTTCTCCACGATGTGAATAGGGGATGCCCAGGGTGAGGATGATGGTCGTATAATCCCTAATTGTTGTAATTTGATGATCTCCTGCTTCGCTTTGTCATACTTCACTTTATTGAGAGATCTCGCTTTTTCGTATACCGGTGTACCTGTTGTGGTGATGTGATGTCGGACCGAATGTTTTTAAGGTTTTTTTATCCTATCGGCGTCAAACAATTCCGGAAATTTTTTGATGACCGATAAGTATTCCTTCGTTGGTGTCAATAATTTGATGGATTCGATTTGTTCTTGGTCTACCTGTCCTTGTATTTTCACTCTAAATTGTTTGTCGAAGAGACATTTTCCACTGAGGTCTATTAACAGTTGGTGATGTTTCATAAGGTCGGCCCCGATGATGTTGCGCTCGACATCAGCAATGATGAACGTCCATGTATAGATTGCGTTGGGAGCGAGGTGCAGTGTTATCCTCTTGGTCCCGTAAGTCTTGATGGGCGTTCCGTTAGCTGCTCTTGCTGTAATTGTTGTAGCAGGTTGTTTGCTGTCTGTTACTTTCAGTACTGAAATGTCTGCTCCGGAGTCGACAAGGTAGGCCTTCCTGGTGCGAATGTCGTGCATTGTGAGGCGGTATGATATTGGAAGGGCTGCAGCGCTGTCCACCTCTGCGGTCGCTGCAGCGTCTAGTTTTCCGCATTGAATTTACACGGCTGTTGGCACTTGTTTGCCGTGGCGCCGAATTTGAAATGATACCAACAGTTGTCATGTGTCGGCCGCGAGTTGCTGCGTTGCCGGCTACGTTGTCGGCTACGGTTTCCGCGTTGTCGGCTGCGATCTCTGAAATTTGGCTCATAAGGTCTTCGTGTTCTATCGGCCACCGATATGGACAACTGCCGGACCAGTTGTTTTAGGTCCTCCATATCTTGTCTCATCCGTGCCATGGCTGTATCGCTGTTGTTTGGTGTGATTTCTGCGATGAAGTTGCACGGACTCGACATCTGTGCTGAGGCGTTCACCCATCAGTCCATCAGTTGCTGATGATGATGGTGTTAGTTGTTGGTGGGTGGTGTGTTGAGTATGTTAATGTCCCATTCAATGTTGTGATTCATTTTTGTTGTATTAATTTATTATATTTGATGTATTAATTATGATTATAATGTTGTATGCTGATATGCCGATAATGCCGATAATGATAATGCAGTAATGTTTATTTAATAGGTGTTGACTCAGCGATTGCACTGTTGGTGGTAATATTCTCGGAATTATTATATGATAATATTCGATGACGGTTGTAATATTTTCAGAATTATTCTTCACTTGCGGAATGTGTCGACACAATTTTTTCTTTTTTGACAATTATTTTTTTATTTTGATGTGAAAGATGAGGAATGGTCTTACTTGTTATTTGATGATGAATTGAAGAGAACCATATACCCTTACTTCCTGCTGTTCCTCGTCGGTGATTCGTGTCCAGATCAGATGAAGATTGCGAAATCCAATGTCGGGGTCACCAGATATAACGTGGTATAATGTGCTGTTATATTAAATAAAAGATATAACGAGATTTAATGTTATATTAAATAAAAGTTGTTGAGGGAATGGACACAAGAGACGTGTGTACTGTTTGAAGTGTCGAATGGAACAGGGCGATTGCTTGTCGTGCCGCCGAGTGCATACGTGTGTGTATGTGAGTGTAAGTGAGTGTGATGCTACACCTTCAATTAAATCCTTAATAATTAATAAATAAAAAAATGGAAGATGATATAATTCACTGTTGCTGATTTTTTATTTATTTCATACTTTGGCCAAAATGAACATGAAAGTATAACTATTTAAATAGGCTCAATTTTCTCAAACAGTGAGCTACCTAACTCGAGAGTCTAATGTAAGCAATTGCTGCATTGTTGTCAAACAGAACAAAAATGAACTCTCTAGTTACTTAGCTCACTATTTGACACAAAGAATATAATAATAATATTATTTCTAATTAATAATAATCTAATAATATTATTTCAACAAACAGGCAAGAGAATTTGTGTATTATGTCATTTTCATACCTAATAAAAAATAATTTAAAGAAGATGGATCCAGTTTAATTTGTAACACGATCCTCAACGGAATTTATTCGGAGTTGTATTTTTAATTCAAGAGGAAACATAGGATGATAATGATGATTAAAGTCGTGTTACTACGAGTGAAATGGTTTTAAGTTAGTAGTAAAACGAGTCAGTTGCAAGATGCTCCATTTTTATACAAATATACTCAATTTAACTTTTATTCGAGGCTACAAAGGAAATCAAGAGGGTGATTTATGTGAATTTAGACAATTAATCACCGTATTTATAATCCCAATATAATAAAGTTGTATTATTCTGTATCGATCGGCTGACAGTAACTGCCAAAGATAGTCCACTTTTCTTTATACAATTCTTTCTTATATACACAATTCTGTATAAAATCCTACTATGTATTTTATCTATCGAAACTCTCACAGCGACACGCTTTATTTCGAGACTTTTACAATCCGATAAACGATTTAAGACAAAGTAAAACGACTCTGAGACTACTTTGATTACAATGAAACCCCCTACATTTTATTCTTTTTGCACACTCTAATGGGGATATTACAACTTTTATACTGTGCAAACTCCATGATTGCTATTTAATGAGATCCGGAAATTCTTCTTTGTCGTTAATAATTCGATGGGTTATCAGTCAACCTCGGCCAAGAGGGTCAAAAAACAGGTTTTAATTTTTCACAATCGTAAAGATCTGCGCGGTTAATATCTTTATTAATTTCCTGTATAATGTATAATTTTATTTGAATTTTTAGCTATTCAGAAAACAATCTTATAAAATAACAATATTAATAAAATAAAATAATACAATATTCAAATAATAAAGGCAAACGTTGCAGAACTCGAATACGTCAAAGCACTTAATCACACCCACTTGGACTATCTATCTACAAATTAACAGTTGTAAATTAATGAATATTTTGTGCAAACCTACGAACGTGGACTACTTCTTTTGTAACGCGTCTTGGGCGCCCATGGGCGTAAGTCAGCGTGGAGCGGATATTTAAAATGCCGCCCTTCGGCGTAATCATCATAACTGTAAAGATAAATTAATATGTACATATAACAATGTAAAGACTTGAAGTAAAAAAATCAATTTTATTGATGAAAATTTGTCTTATCTAATTCATTGTTCACAACTACAAATTGTAAGTTGTCAATGGAAATGAAATTTTTGTATAGCAACCAACATGGGCGTATTCAGCAATACCAACATTTAATTGACAAGAAGAATAAATAGTACGTTTAACAAATGGATTTTATATTTCAATAGGTTAGTGACACAAAAACGTATTTACAAACTGATAGTTTTCAATAAGAGAAGCGAATAAATATGTGTGTATTATTGAATATTTTAGTACATAGCATAAAGACTTTTTAAGTTTTCACATAATATCCTTATAAATAAGCTCTGATATAGACACAACTTGGTTTACAATTGTGATGATAAAAGTTACAGGTTTTTACAGGTTATTTCAGCCGAATTGAGGTGTGATATTTTAGTTCCTAGAGGTGTCATTGTTCAGTATTGCCTGTTAAATCAGGTGTGAACTCTTCTCGGAATCAGTGCTAACAATTAAGCTTTTGTATTCAGACAAAGCTTTTCATTGTATTGTTGTGTTTCACTTTTCAATTGTATGCTTATAGCACAACGAGCAAAACACCGTTGCCTTTCTGATGAATCGCCACAAATAGAATAATATGTTTTAAGTCGAAATCGATTGACATTTTTTATAAATATTCAGAAGCCATTTGTTGACTAAAATAATATAAAGCCTTCTTATTGTACTCACATACTTCATTTCCATTCAATTATTGGTATATTTAGTAAGTATAGTGATGGCAAATCGTGTCCAATCTAGAAATGAGTCGAGTTAGATATACGATGCAATAAAAGAATCCTTGCAGCTGGTCCTGGCCAGTACTTAAGATCATTGGCTACAAAAGTAGTCAGATATATCATGGTTTGCAAACTGTCAGCATCATCGGCTTGTTTGATGTGTATTGAGAACATATTAGTTGTGGTATTCATAGAAAAGAGGCGTGTCCCAGACACTCGGGCGACTGGGCGGTTTCCTTTAGCATAATACCTCGACTAATCGTCAAACTATTATCATATTAACTTGACGCTCTTTTTTTCACATACAAGTACTTCATACAGGCGTCGTTAAATTCCCTTTGAGGCGTTCTTTATGTTGCCGTCAGCACAAACTAATTTTGTATTGAAAAAGTAAGCACAAAGTAATATTAGAAAATAGCTACGTTTCAAGCAAATAGTTCAATGATAAACCTAGACATTATTAGCCCAGTCAAATTAGGGTTTTACCTCGGAATTTTTGCAAAGAAGCTGTTATTTTGCATACACCTTAATTAAGATATATTAAGGGTGGACTGAAAAAACGAATGAAATCAGGTGACAGGTTTAGAAGTTATTCGAGGGGAGCAATAGAAACTGAGATAATCGTGAAAAACTGATTATTGTGATCTTTGACCTCGAATAACTTCCAAAGCCGTCACCTGATTGCATTCGATTTTTCAGACCACCCTTAGAATATCAAAATAAAGGTGTATGCATTACAGCTTCTAAGCAGAAATTCCGAGGTTTGGCCCTTTCTCTTCCTAATTTGACTGGGCTAATACACAATCTCACTTCTGGAGTAATATTTTGGGGAGCCTAAAGACACACGGTGATACGATGACCATGAGTTTTATCTATTCTTAGAGATTGGCCACACACACCTTCATTTTAACTGAGCCAGTTTAACTGAACGTGTTTGAAGCCTATATCCTATTACCGTGTATTGGCAATGTGACTTTGCAAACCGATCTGTGTAATTTGACTTGTATGGTTACTATTACTTCAACACTCTCTTAGGTGGACTACGCATTATCTGGATCCGAGAGATTCAGATCACATGTAGATCTTGAAAATTGAAGGGACTCATCATATGTAATCAGAGATGCGCCAAACGAATATTGTAGTATTATATCCTTCTCTAATCTATATATCGGTATATCCTTTTCCCACATGGAGTGCAATTAAGCAATATAAAGAAAGTAGTGGAACGCTTGATTAATCATAATTATCACTATGATATTCGTCTGACTTTAGTACATCACTATGTGTAACTCAAAGATATAAACATTAGATTTTGCATTGCATATAAATAATTCGTGTAAACCCGTGTATTGTTGCACTCTTCTCTCCTATTCGATAAAGGCATAAGTGTGTCTCCCTCACTCAACACATTTCTAATGACCACTGAGAGTGGTTGTGACAATACGCGTAGCGATTAAAACGCAATAATATTTTAAACATCTTAAAGAAGTAGTCAGTGGTAAAAACTGAGCCTAGATCTATTTGAGTCCATATGACATGTAGTACTGAAGATATGAAGAGAGATGTTTACAGTATAATTTTTGCCAGGTAACTGATGGTTTTGGGCACCTGATCCTCTTGAACTAAACACGCATTTAGCCACTCATGTGAAATCTTATGTTTATATCTATGGTGTAGCCTAAGCTTTAATAACATCGCACTAAGTCTTATGGGTAATAGAAGCCTCGTATAGCCAATAATAAGTTCGCGACATGGTTATTTGTTTGTGAACGTTTAACCCAACATAGTTACATACAAGTAGGCGAAGGCGGAGTTCGCTTATGGAATCCTTCCATTAAGAGATTGGAACCAACACGAGCGCCTATCAGAATCAAGCCCTCGTGGTTGTTTATATTTACACACAATATTATACCGTGACGCCTTCCCTATTAGCGGGAGTCCCTTTATGAGGGGTTGGCCAGGCCACCTTGGCCTTTACGAGAGAATATAGTAGAGATGGTTTCCCAGGCCACCACACAGCAATGAGTACTTAAGATCTAGTTTGCTAAGCTAGATCTACCAAGTGACTCCGGTGCCGTGAATCAAACCCGGGAGTCTTCACTCACGAATCCGTTACACTAACCACTGGGCCACAAGGCGGCTCGACACACCATATTTATACACAAATATGGATGAAATTAACATTTTTTTTTATAATTCGACTTTTGTGTAGTTAAAACAAGTTTTGGTTTGTTTACTGCATAACAGAACAAAGATATTAACCTATTGACCCGGTAGTGAGTGTAGTTATGAAGCTAGGAAGTGGAAGTAGTAGTCAGGTCTCAGTGGCAGCAGCCTCCGCGTGCACAGCATATGACAAGACCTGGACTTCTTTGTCTGAGAGGTGAGCCTCACGTAGCTTATCTACCATTGAAAAATATCTACTGCACGTGACCATCCACCACAACCACCCACCCCTAACTTCAACTACACCCCCCACAATACCGCACCATCTACAAAATAATCATATTTCATTTCAACTCAAATATAATTTTCAGATTCAAATATGACGTCATTTACTAAGCTACCACAAATTTGCTAAGCATGGAAAAAAACTGTCTTGATACTTGACTCATCAAAATGTCTTCTAAATGATTGTGACGTTATTTTATAAAATAAACTCGTTAGTGTTGTGCTAGTCACCCCTTGCGGCACACACCCCTCATATTTGTGAACACGTTGTATATTTTTTATTGAGATATCCACATATTTCACCCTCCATCACCTGGTCCTTGTCATAATCCCCAACCACCATTGCACACGTCTGCTTTAGGTGTTACCAACTAGTTTCAGGTTACCACTTACCCACAAAACAGACCACAGTTCCGTTTCTAACCAAAAATCTAATAACCTAATCTAACCGAAAATCATCCAACACAACAGTTTGTTGTATTTAGTAAATTCTATATATCGCATCAGGTCGATGAGGAGAGACGCGTTGTGAATTTGTTATATTGTTAGGGGATGATCGATTTGAAATTTAAATGAATGAAATCTGGTGTGTTTGTCGAAGAGCTCTCGAAGAATAGGCCACAATCACCAAGAAATAAATAATAAAAGCTTCGAGATGGAAAGCTCTCCCCCAAATAGATCCTTTGGCTTTTTGACATCGGATACATTGAGGATGCTGGCTGCAAACCACGACAAGGAGGAGCAGAACATCTCACACCCCAAATATTTATTATATCTCATGTCCCCCTTCATATAACAATCAAATATACCACCACCGGAAAGGATTTATATTTATAAACGACTCTGTTTGTTCTCAGCCCAACGCCCATACTTCACACACCTTTATGGCTTGATTTTTTATCACATTACACACAAAAAACCGCACATATTGACAAAAGACAGACATTCTGATTATTATATCATAGTGTTGTTTATTTTACACTCTCTGGTGGTGTCTACTTTTGAGTAGCTAATTAAATTAAATAATATTTTTAGATATAACACATTTTCAATAGATACTGAGTGATCTCTTAATCAGAGAGAATATTCTAAGAGAGATATAAAAAATTATATTCATTGAGGGGATGAATGGTATTAGGACGTTTACTGATATTGTTAGTATTGAGATACTCAAATAAAACATTATATTTTTAATCACGGACGTGGCAAAAGTCAAAAGTTTTGATCAGTTTCGCCCCAATTTTATAATTGATAAACATAAGCCACAAGAATGAGCAGAAATAGTGACGAAACTGATCTAAACGTCACAAAACCATCATGACACGCAATCAAAATGGTAGTATTATCCTTGATAATAGATAAATGCCCATAACAGGATATGTAACGATGATTCTTTTTCAGTTTATTAAAAAAAGTGATTTTACGAAAAAGCGGCTTATCTCGTTATGCGCCTTTATTCCACCTAGCCCCTCAATTATTAATTAAAAATGAATAAATAATTCCATAGTTTAGATTTTGTGTAAACTGAGGCCATTTTTGGAATGATATGGCTGATAAACCAAACTGCGAAAGAAATAGTTAGAGAAAAACTCCAATATTTTTTTTAGATTTAATCTGAAGGTATAACATGTGATAAATTTTTAGTTCTCAAAATGTATTATTCATATTAATACATTGCATATAAAGGCAAGAAGGCTCTGGACATTGATTCAATCAAACTCAATTCGATTATTGACATTATCCGTTCATGTGTGTATTAATTGGATTATTTGTACAGTACAAGAAAGATCGTTGTCTGATATTCGTGAAGATAAGATGATACTTTTTTAGTGGAAAAGCTAAAGCGGCATTTTATATTGTTTGATCCCCAGTCTCGTATTTCAGAACCCATGTCTTTCAATCCATTCAATATTCATCTTGACACCAAAACACTTCATGTGTGACCCATCACACCCTATCAAATATTATTTAATAGTCTGACCTGCTTGATTTTTTTATTAAATTGTTCCCTGTCAAATTTCGGTACAAACATATAGGTTTGACTTTCATTTAATGTACACATTCATCATATCTTTATAAATACTTAAATTGCATATTTAGTTCATAGGTTTTTGTGTTGAAAATCCAATATAAATTTAGAACATTGTTCTCTTGTAATCGATTTCTCGGAGCGGTATATAAATATTATGCAAAAAAAACTATTTATTATACAAGCAATAAAAACATGTGTATTTCTTGAGTGTGTTTGTATATTTTTCCCTAAGAGACAACAATATTTTGAAAGCATCTTTGAGACCGATATTTTTATATATTCTTGGCTTTCTTTACAGACTGTGTAACTCCAAAATATTATAATTCCTACATCCATGTATCCATTTGAATGCAGTTAATAAACGTAACTCCATTTTATACTGGGTGGAGTTGATCTTAGGTACTGAGGTGGTAAGATATTGCAAAAATTATAAAAAATAATTACTTAATTACTTAATAACGTATTTAACAGACACAATAGAACACGTGGTAATGCGAAATCCACTACTGTGTATTTGACAGAAACAGCTACTTTCAAGATGGAGGCCCAAACTCGATTCCAAAACCACGAAAACGATCCCACACCACCCTCTAAAAATATTCTCAGTTCAAGTACACCATGTATAGGTATATAACAAAAAATAATTATGATAAAATAAAATAACGAACGTAATAGCTCAGGAGATAAGACGCGTGGCTACAAATACTGTGGTCATGGGTTCAAATCCCACTCAAGTCAATTTTTTGTAAATTAATTTGATTGATTATTACGACTTCGAGATGGGGAACAAAATCCTAATTTATTGTCTTGATCCAGGTTTACTCTGCTTTCCTGTATTGAAAGATGACCTGTGTAACTAGTAATAGTTAAAATCACTGAATCAACACGTTATTGTGTCTAAAAGTAAAATAAATGATGATAATACGACGAAGTGTTTTGACGTATTCGAGAACTGCAACGATTATCCTTATAATATTGCTCTATTATATTATTGCAAATATGTGATATTCATACACAACTTAAAATGGTATACATCTACAGTTATTATTATATTAAATGTAAATTATAAATTTCAATATGACCGATTCCTGTGAAGATAGGCAAATTTCAAAGATAATACGTTGGGTTAGGTTAGGTGTACGATTGGGAGATCAGGAATAAAATAATTAAAATCCCGATCGATCGTCTTGATCCAGGTTTACTTTGATATCCTGTATTGTAAGGTAAATACTGATTATTAAATCAGTGACCTGTGTAACTAGTGATAGTTAAGATCACCACAAGACAATTAATTAACACGTTGTTGTGTCTAAAAAAACTCTCTCATAAAAAAGCTCTTAAATAAATAAATAAATCTGTATATTTCAGCTTCAATCAGTAATTTGTCAAAATGGACTTACACAGTCTGCAAGGAAAGCCGACAATATAACCTCAGGTAGATGAGCATTTGCAATAAATGGCAGTGGTATTATTTGGAGAGATCGTGTTCAATGTATGAGGCAATAACGCGATCATTGATTCGGAAGTAAAATGTCAAATAATGTATGTCAGTAATAAAAACATTAAATAATAAAATAGTATTGTGGTAAGCCATAATATCGTGTAGTCCTTTGTGTTTCCATCAGGCTAACTCTTTTGATTCCCAACAGATTTATTGTGTTTTTTTGTCCACCGTCAAATAGCATATATCAACTTTGATGTGCCAACCAATACTGAAGTCCTCTTTGTCTTATTTATCTACAAATTATTGCCCCTATTTTAAAGAATTGTGACGTATTCATACTATTTATAGTCAATCAATCAAGCATATTTCTCAAAAAGCAATATTATTTCATATTGATTCCAAACTTTATATGATATACATCCACAGTCATTATTAAACCTCGGTGGGTAAAAAAACAGTTTTTCAATTGCTCACAATTATAGATAACTGTACGATTAAGATTTTTATTACACACATTTCTTTATTATTCGGTAAAATGTTTTTTTTTAATTTGAATTTTCGGATATTAACAGAACGATCTTATAAAATAAAATATGCATACTTTAAAGTTTGTCCCATGAATATAACAATTGATGATAAGTTTAGATGTATAACATATAATTTGTTGTGTAAATATCAGAGAATTGGAATAAAATAATACAATAATCAAATATCAAAGGAAGTCGTTGCAGAGCTCGAATACGTCAAAGAAATTCATCACACCCACGTGGACGAGGTCTGGTTATATTACATCAAATGCCTTATGCATGAAAGAAATTACATATAAACCTGAGAATATGGACAAATTGCAAAGATGATAATTTTATTTTATTAATAATATTATGCTATAAAATTGTTCTGTTTATATACGAGATGTCAATTTTACCTAATAATAAAAATATAAGCCGCACAGTGCTCTAATATTTAGAAAAATTAAAAACCTGTTTGTTTAATAAAAAATGTTAAAAATAAAAACACATTTCTATTGATTTTTTTTTCAATTAAAAATACAATTTACTTGACAGAATAAGTTAAGGTTAGGTTTGGGGTTAATATCTGAATTTTCATATAATTGTATTTTCTGTTTATTTATATGAATTAAATATTTTATAAAAAATAAGGTTTTGGTGCGTTCTTTGGTAATTTGTAGTCGAAAAGTGTTTTTGGCATGACCCAAATTTGTTATCTCGATGCTCTCTTCAAACCTCCATATCGAGATTAAATTATAAACATTACATATTCGAGTAACCCATATTTTACAATAAATAACCAAAGATATTTTAGATTACATTTAATTAAAAAAAACTTGTTTTTTCTGTTAATATTTGATGAAAGGTTTGTAAAGCTAAATGTAAAGCATGGTGCAGCCGCCCATTACGAGCCTCCCTTAAATTTATAGCACCCTTCACTTTTCACCAGCCCAATGTAGGTATACCCTCAAAATACCTTATTTATACCCCTGCATCGTACACAACTACAGCCTTGTTTTAAAAATATCTAATCTCCACCACTGAATCTTGATTTTTAGCCGCCTATGACTTCATTTACATGAAGAAAAAATTCCCGTAAATTTAGCCCGGAGACATTTATCAAAGAAGGGGTGGTCGGTCTTAACTTTTCAACCCCATATTTCACCCGCCAAAGTCCATTTGTCAATAATAGAAGTAAAATAGCCATACTGCAAAGCATTTTACAAGACAAATTACTACTATTTTTTTACCTATTGTACGGATTTCTATGAAAATTAAACAAAATGAGCATTAAAATATGTATATATATGTAAATTCAACAGTCTCATTTTTAACCCTTAATATAAAGATCACTAGATAAAATTTTAGAAGAAACAGAACACCTTATATTTTACATATTTTTTAAAATAAAAATCGATTCATTCCAATGTACTTTTTTATCTATAGAATCGGCATGCGATATTCCAGCATACATAATTACATGCATCGCGCAATATTATTTGAATTAGCGAGACGGTGAGGTGGTAGAAACACACACACACACGAATTTATTGTCGTCTTTACAAGTATTTTTGGCATCTCTATATATATAAACTCATTGATTCATTCAAATTAATGGAAAGTTTCTACGAAGAGAATACAATAAATATTTTTAAAATAATGATAACAAACATGTCAGTATATATTTTATTATAATAATTTAATTTTTCATATAGCAAATTGGGTTACAGTTATTAAAGATCATTAAAAAATAATAACTAAAAAGATTGCTAAGGGTACTAATCTTGAAGACAATCTTTAATCGTGAAATAATCTTGAAGACATTTAAAAACCCATTGTTCCCGAAAAATTTAAATCAATCTATGTGTAAAGTTTTGCCTCGTTTTTGTTTATCCAAATTAATTTTATTTGTGATCAAAAAATTATTAATATTAAATTTGAAATTCACATTCAGAATGCATTTGGAGTAAATAATAATAATTTGGGTTAAAGAATGTATGAGGCAAAAAGCCAAAGCAAAAGCAAAATCCGGCAAATGATTATTTACGGCAACCGAGCTCACTTTTTAGTGCACTCTTCTCAAATCAAGTGAAAGGATTCACCGCTTAGTTACATAACTTCACTCTTACTATATAATACTTTATAATACTCAGGTTCGGTTATATTCAATATCAGATTCGTATGTTTAGTAGATGCACGGTAAAATGTGTAATAAAGAATATATCTATACAGATATGGCGAGCACATACTTCCTTTCTATGTGTAAGCTATATTCACAAAACGATACATTTTCGACTACAATATTTCACCAACCAGAATATTATTATACACATACAACTGAATATCATTATTTCAAATTTACTATCTTAGCATACAGACACTTAATTATTGGTATTGGAGTTTTATACCATATAGACGACAACGTCTACATAGCAATATTTGGTTTGATTTGTATGAATTTATTTGTACTAAAATGTGTTTAAATATCACACAAAAATCGCCAAAATATTGATGGATTATTAATAAAAAATATATCTAATAAGATTTTTGTGTATTTATAACTTGGGTTACAATTATTTAAGATCATTAAGAATATTTCCAGTTTAAAAAAAATATAAGGATATCGATTAAAATATGTTCTTATAAAAAAATCAAATTAGTTTTTTTTCATTCAATCCGTAGCCATTTACAAGATTTTTATGAATCAATACATTTTATGGTTTAAAACATAATTTAACACAAGTAAAAATTTCTTAAGTTTTTTAATAAATTATTCGTAAAATGGCTTTTTATATTATGTCTTGTATTTCAGATTCTGAATTGGTTAATTCTTAAATTTTATGTACTACTTATAATACAAATGTAATCACTTCTTTTTATTTTCTTAACCGTGCTAAGCAATGATCTTATATTATGGATTTTAGGGACTACAGTGCTGCAGGTGGCCACAGCCCGCGTATGTATAAAGTTGTTTATCTGTTACTTGTCGATCTCTCTAATAACTTCACACAGTCTTTAACTTAATTTGTAAATTATCACATGATCATTTCGAAAATTTTTGAAAGAGTGTCGGATTTCAGGGACTATAGTGTTTCAGGTGGCCACAGCCCTCGTATGTGTGCAGTTTATGTATAATATGCGCATGTATTAGTTCTAGCCATGGTCTTATGTATGAAAATGACACTTCTACAGATATAAGTTCATTGGTTTTAGTGCCTTATTATGGAGAGTTTTTTGATTTGTCTACATTGGTAGCGAATATAGTATAATATGTTGTAAAAAAAACAAGATAATCTTGTACAAATTTATAAAAATAATACGCATGACACAGTACAGATATAAATTCATTAATCCTAACGCATTGAATTATCTATAAGGTTGTAATTTATGTATGCAGATAAATAAATTTGGCTGATAATCAACTGATCTACATTGTGCTTCTTATATTTGTAGATCAAATATCAAATAAATACTGTTTTTTGAGAATAGTAATTTATTATGTATGCATTATTAAATACCTCTAATATTATTTTGAAATAAATTTAATAATCTTATCATTAAAATACCCGTTTTGATATTTTAGATGTGTACTAATTGTAGTAAAAAAATTATATAAAATATTATTCTTCCATCTGATAACACTAATGGTTGATGGATCTGTACAGACAGATATACAACATACACACACGTTCAACTATTTAATTATGTTTATAATATCTTACAAACATGTGTCCGGACAAAGTTGTTTTTTAAATACTTAATAGGCTATGGATTTATATGACGTCACTTACTAAGCTAATAAATATTTACTAAGCACGGAAAACACCGACCTAACATTTTCAAACAAATTACGCTGACAACACATTGAATATTTGACAAACACATAAAATGTAACCATCTTCATCTGAACAGTGGTTGTGTATAATATATCGATATAAATGTTTAATGACACGATGGTGGTTGGTTGGTGTTGATATTATTAAGATGCAGGTCTCGTTCTGAAGACACCCTTCTACTAGAGTACACACCCTTGCTTATAGTTATGATATAACTCACACTTCTTAAGTACAGTTGAGTCTTGTTATTATTTTTGTGGTGTAGCTGTAAAGAAATGGAAGTATAATGCCGATACCAGTGCATTGCTTCAGGCAGACAGACTACTATTTGTACCTTCAAAATTCACCTCATGTTTCTGAATCTAAGGTTCTTAATATTTTTTATAATAAACTATTCATAATAATAATATAAAAAAGTGTATGTATTTTATGTGAAATAAAGGAAAATATTTTTAATTAATAAGAGCGTACTTAATACTTTTTTCAATAGAATGTATGAAAATTATTTTAATTTTTTTATACAATTAAAGCGTTTAGAATACAATACGTAATTTGAATAAAATAGATTAAAAGCAGAAAAACATAAATTTTTTTAGTAACATCTTTTTTTTTAATAAATTTAAGATAATCCGTTACGAGTGGTGATGTGCCAAAGTCAAACGTATATTGTAGTATTATACCATTCTGTAAATCACTCAATCCTTTTTCCACGTAGAGTACAATGAAGCCATATAAAGACAGTAGAATAAGCCTCGATTAATCATTTTATTCATATGAGTGCATTAATAATAAATTAGAATATAATTTAATACTATAAGATTCGTTTGACCTCGGCACATCACTGATTTTGGTGCATTTTTCCATCAGTATATATTATGTAAAAGCTTTTGGTAATAGAATTATTAATAAAATTATACAGTTCTTCCATGAAAAGGGTATCTTCTTTCTGACTATTACATCTCTTTATCTTTTTATCACATGGAGTGCAATGAATACTATAATATTTGTTTGACCTTGGCACATCTCTAGTTACAACCAATATTTGAAAAAAAATGAAAAGTCGATTTGATAGCTTTTGCTGAATGCGTCAATTAATTATAGAAATTAAAAAATGTCCTAATTACCCAACCCAAAAATAAATTGTACGAAAATACAACAGATTGACACTCTGTAGGAACAAACGAAGGGACTAGTATATTTTTAATTTCAATTAAGCTTCACACATTAACATTAAATGAAATGACATGTAATATTTTTTATATTTTAGAGTTGATATAAAATATTGATCGAATTATAAATCCATTAGAAAAATCAAACAAATATTTTGGTATTATACCTATCATTTACTCTTATTGTTACACTTATAAATACACTTCAAAAAAGAGATTGTGTGATATGGCGAATAGAGGTAAAATACAATAATATTCGTTTGACTTTGGCACATCTCTGAATTTGTATAATAATTAAAGATGTGAAATCGGTGGTAACGTTAGAATGCAGGGAAGTTGTCTATACATTTAGTATGGAAGGCAGTCATTGGTTCTAAGAGAGTCTGCAATAGAAGCTACTTTTGACAGAAACATACCAAAATAGTGAATGAAAAAAAAACAACAATTCAAACATCATTCATGCCAAGCTTTTTCGAACTGAATAAAACCCGTATTCCGAGTCAATGAGACGCTTCACCAGCTTTAGTTAGTTTAGTTTACTTCTTTTGATTCCATTCAAGCTCAACATACACAGAAACAGAAACTATAAAGTCGATGGGTGAGTAACAAAAAAACGTATCTTCAAACTGACTGAAATATTTTTGTAATTAATATACAATATTCGCTATTATTAAATAAGACATTATAAGAGCAAAAAAGATTTTTATAGATATTATATGTTTATGTGTTACTGATCCTTGTCCTTGCCTTTTAATGTAGAAGGAGTAATAATTTATATGGAAAATAAGCCTAAATATCATATATTTCGTAGAGGCTAGCGAATTACTCCAAACGGTCGTGATATGTCACACTGCAAAATTATAATATAATCAGAATTGCATAATATTGTTAACAATTTTTATAAATAATGAATTTTTAATTAATAATAATATTTTTAATTTTTACTCACAATTTTAATTATAAATGAGTTAAGTCTGGATAATCCGACACGAATAGATCGCCAACGGATTATCGAAGAATGATATACTAAAATAATAAAGGTATGTTTTTTTCATTACCTAATAGTATATTTTAAAATATTATTAAATGACATCGAGTCAATAAAATGTGTCGGATTATCGAGACTACATTTTAATACAATATAAAATTCGGAACACCTGTTTCTTATAAGCATATTAATTCCCGCTAATAATAATAAGCCGCTGTCATTGAATTTTAATGCGAATTAAAAGAATCCCCTGCTTAAGGACTAACCATGTTACTATTTAGTTAATTTTTTATTCTAAAAATATTTTCATTAATATAAATATGTGTATGTCAATGGCACCAATCACAGACGTTTGTGGTAAAATGATATTATTTATTTGGGTCACATTCATGGCGATATGAAATGTAGTTTGAGAATAGTTATATAGTATAAATTTCAATTAAATGCAGGTCGAATATGAACCACCTGTCGTAGTACATGGAGATGTGCCGATATTAAATCTTGTCGTATACTCAAAGAGAAATGCACGGAATGGTACATGATTTGATATGAGATTAATTGGAATTCTTTTTACCTGTGATAATTGTAGTTAGCTATATAATATAAGGACGGAAGCTGGTAAGCATTGAGGGTGGTCTGATGCGGTCAGGAGTGGTCGTCATCATCATCATTACTTTGTCGGCTACATTGTTCTTCATGTCTGATCTAATTGACATCATCGATCCCGATATTACCAATAATCTTATTTGAAATTATACATCTGCTATAATCAGGTATCTTTATAAAAATTATTGGGGATTAATACACAAACAAAAATATTACTAATACAACTTGTATTTAATTGTAACTAAAATATTTTTATCGTAATTATGTAATGCTAGTACGATCATTAAAAAATATACTAAATGAGGCCTAAGATTTTTTTCGTATAAAAAAAATAATTTAATTAATATTTGACAGTTTGTGAATCTTCAGTTATTATAATGAGTGAATATATGATGTCATCATAGAATAACAAAAATAAAATTCATTGTCAAGTTCAAATGAATAAACAATAACAGCTATGTTGTCATAACGCCTAAGGTCGCTGACCCTATTTGCATCAACAACAAGTAATTGTAAACACTATGTTGCCATACTGTCTCAGGTTGCTGACCGTGTGTGCTCTTTGAGGTTATGTTCTTGTTTACATACTTTTGTTGTTTCATGAATTCTATGCTTATAATAATACAAATTCAAATCAGGCGGTCAATCACTTAATAAGTAAATATGTAAGATTCTCAACCTTTTAAAATAATAATTAAAAATTGAAAAGATTAACTAGCCGACTTGGACCATTAATGAAAGTGTGGTTGTCTTACATTTAATTGCGCATATTATACATATACTTTCACATACACGGGCTGTGGCCACCTGCAACACTGTAGTCCCTCAAATCCGACACACTTACAAAAACATTCGAAATGATTATTTGATAATTTTCATATTAAGTTAAAGAAGGTGTAATGTTATTAGAGAGATCTACAAGTGACACATAAACATTACTTCACACACTAGCGGGTTGTGGCCACCTGCAGCACTGTAATCCTTAAAATCCATAATATAAGCTCATTGGTTAGATTGGTTGAGAAAATAAAAAAAAGTGATTACATGTGTATAATAAATAGTTCATAAAAAATGTCACTCGTGTTTTTATACAAACTAGTCGTGTTCAGAATTTTTATAGGATCGTAATATCTTATGATCAGTGATGTGCCGAAGTCAAACGAATATTGTAGTATTATACCATTCTGAAAATCACTCAATCCTTTTTCCACGTAGAGTACAATGTAGCGATATAAAGACAGTAAAATAAGGTTGATTAATCATAATTCATATTAGTGCATTAATAATCAATTATAATATTATATTCGTTTGACCTTGGCACATCACTGCTTTTGATGCATTTTTCCATCAGTATATATTATGTAAAAAGCTTTTGGTAATAGAAATTTTAATAAAATTATACAGTTCTTTCGTGAAAAGATTATCTACTCTCTTGAATAATTTAATTTAATTAAATTAATAAAAAAAATGTTTTATTATAGGTACTGCGAATTGTGTATTGATTCATCAGTATTTTAATTGCAATATTGGTCGGTGTCACGTCTGATTGTTTCCAATGGAAGGGTGGCGAAATAATTCAAAAAGGAAAAATACGGGGAACCCTTAAGCACTCCTCCAAAATAATTGACACTCGTAAGGAAAAAAACGAAAAGAATAGGGAAGTGGGAATAAAAGAAGGGAATTCCCCGAATCGTCAGACTCCGCAGACAACCTAATTTCACTTGATTTTTCAATTTGTTTGTCATCGTTACAAACAATTCGATATCTTCCTCGACGGACACTGTAATAATATTTATACCAATTATGGGGGTAATTTAAGGGTGAAATGTGGCACAGTCGAGTGATTTAGCTAATCTGCGACAGGTAATATTAATTTGGACCTAAGTAAATATTAGCAGGTGATTGTGTTTCATAACAAATTTGTCAGCTAAGCGTTTAATAAATCACACGTGTTTGCTTTTCACATATAAAATAAAAAAACTTTTCATTTTCACCCTTAACTCATAAAAAAGTGATAATTATTCACATTGCTCCATACAAAATTCGTAACTAGTGTATGCGTTTTTTTTAACATTCATTGCAAGATTTATATAAAAATCGATTATTCAATTTTAAAGAAAATAAATGAATAATGTAGCCAGATAAATATTTTTTAAGTTTAATTGTCATTCATTGAAAAATCTCTTCTTACAGCACTTCCATACATAATTCGTAACCGGGTGACGAGCATTTTTAACATTTATAGCAAGATTTGATTACTAATTATTTATTTAATTTTAAAAAAAATATTAGTATTATTGCCAGATAGTTACTTATTGAGTTTAGTATAATTTTAATTAATTATTTTAATGAAAAAATATAATTTTATACGTCGATGCCACTGATATATTAGCAGGCCATACAACTGGATGTTTAAATATCAAGATGGTGGATCTAGTAGACGAGTCTGTGTGAAATGATCAGTGTTGCTTCTGTCAAACTCATCTGCATAGTCACTTTAAATTAAATATTTAATTAGTAAACAAATCTTGTGATGAATGTTAAAAAAGCGCGACCACCGGTATATGGTAAATTATAATATATATTTTTTAATTGTAATAAAACGATTGTTCATGCGTATTTAACTCACAGTGGTTAACTGTTGGTAAAATATGATTTTTTAACTTGGCATGCTCACATATTTTTTATGGGCAATCAAATATGACGCAGCTGCCCTTTGATAAATGATCCCGATTCGGATTTGTTAGAGCATATCTTTTATATTTTAACCATTTATAAGCCATAGTATTATATTAAATTATTACAGTTTTACATTTTATTATTAGTATTTAATTGTAATACGCATTGGAAATAGTTTACAAAGAGTAGTAGCACTCCCCTATCAGCGGGATATTGAATTTCTATTTTATTTGTTCATAGATTTCTATTGTTATTTCCTAGAACCAAATGTCGTATGACTATTCAATCACATTTATTGTGCACTTCTCTTATATTATATTCTATGAACTCTCAATTGATCGTTGTAATTATTTGATGGATTGAAATAATTGACTTCAAATTACTCTTAACCATTGGACGTGTTTTTTTAAGATGCAATGTACTCATAATTGATAGAAAATAAAACATTACTTTTTTTTTAAATATACCTGAATGCATCCAATTATCTAATTAGCTTATTTGTGCAAGTCTATAGAGAGTATAGAAAAATAATTTTGTTAAATTGTTCAGCATTTTCGCAATATTTGCCATTTTGAGCATCAAACGGATTTAAAATATTATTACCAATTGAAATCAATAAATGAAAATTACCCTAATGTTTACGTGGAAGGAAAACCAATTTTATTTTCACAGTATTTAATTTTATAATTGTATACATAAATGTAAACAGTAGTCTCGAAAGTGTCACAAGAATTCCAGTATTGCCATATTTAAACTCTTAGGGCCGTTGTCAATATAAAAGTGTAATGAGAGAGTGTGCAGGCGGTGCCAAGCTCTATTCGTATACGCACCAACATTATCAGCTCTAGTACGACTCACTAAGTATATTAATTACGGCCGTTAGATACAATTAATTAATATATTTATTTGAACACATAAATGAAAAACTCTAGATTGTTTTGTTGTCAGCCAGAGAGGCGCTGATTCAATTTCCGTGTGGTGTAATGAGGTATAAAGTGTTATCTCAATTAGACTCGTTTACTAGATATTTATACATGCAGTTGTAAGGCCTGCCAATATATTGATCATAGATATAAATATTAGATAACACATTGCGTATAAATAATTTGTGTAGCCCGTGTATTGTTGCACTCTTCTCTCCTATTCGATAAAGGCATAAGTGTGTCTCCCTCACTCAACACATTTCTAGTGACCACTGAGAGTGGCTGTGACAATACTTTGATATATTTTAAACATGTTAAAGAAGTAGTGTTTGGTAAAAAGTGAGGCTAGATGTATTTGAGTGTATGTTTGAGTCCATATGACATGTAGTAACAATGCATTTACCCATTTTACTGTGAAATATAACTGAAGATATGAAGAGACATGTTTACAGTATAATGTTTGACAGGTAACTCATGTTTTTGGCCACTTGGTTCACTTGAACTAAACACGCATTTAGCCACTCATGCGATGTCTTATGTTTATATCTATGGTATCGGTATAGTACATATAAAATGAATGAATTCAAAGTATGTATGCGGAATAGCGTACATTGAGTTGTTCACACAGTAGCTGGTTATCGAGATTGGCTCTGGTTAAAAATGGTGGGGTGTCCATTAGTTATTGTCACAATCATGCGGCTGGCATCAATCAGGGTGTACCTACCTATGGCCAGGTATAATAGTATTATTGCTAGTAGTAGTAGTGGCTTTGTTCCTTGTAACCCGCCGAGCAGCCATATTTCACTACTATTTATCGTGAGCCCGCTGCATCTGAGACCCCATTTTTATATACACACACCTTTAACTTTGATAAATATATCTGAATTAGACCACTATTATCTCGATACTATCTCCAGTCTAAAAAGGGCGAACGCTGCTCTCATAATTATCCAAATACTATATTAATATTCTCAATCAGCAACTCAGAATCTGGATCAATATAATTAAACTCGTCGTCTGAGGAGTGCTTTAGTTGAAGATTCATTAAAACATAGATTATGAATAGTATCCTTCATTTAGTGGTATTAATTGGTTAGTACTATAGTAATTGACATTTGACTATCAAGTTAAGTAGCTATTGCTATATTAACAATTTTAGGACACTCTTTATAAAGACCAACTCAAAACATATTGAATCATATAATTATATAAAAATAATTTTGATATAAAATAGACTGTTTAAACTCTTTTTTTATATACATATAGAGTAAGAGGTGGTGTATAAAATATCAAATGAGGGTAAATGGATCCCACTATTTGCATTATTGTGGCAAATTTCACAATAAACTTGTTCAGAGAAACTTGCAAATGCAATGAAGTCCATTTACCCCCATTTTTTTCTTCTTGATAATAAACTTTGTTTTTGTTATTCTATGATGACATATATTCACTCATCATAATAACCGAAGATTCACAAACTGTCATAATAAATTATTCAATTTTTTTTATACGAAAAAAATCTTCGGCCCCTTTAAGTATATTTTTTAATTATCGTATTGGAGTTACATAGGCTACTTAGGTTCGAGCGGAATATTCTTAGGAGGATCTTGGGTCCTGTTCAGGAGGCACCGGGACTATTTAGAATTAGACGGAACGATGAGATTTACTCATTATATAAGAGCGTGAACGTAGTGCAGTTTATTAGGGCTTTAACATTAGGTTGGGTTAAAGAGCAGGAGGGATAGTATCGGAAATACTGTTGGTAAGAGAAGGCAGGGTAGACCTAGGCTAAGGTGGGCGGACGAGTTCTATAAGGTAGTTAGGAGTTTAGGTATTAATAACTGGAGGAGCATTAAGTGGAAGATGCTGGAGCGGGAAGCCTTGGTTCATCACTGAACTGGAGTGCTTATGATGATGATAATTGGAATTACATATTCGCCTTTAATTTATTTGAAGTTCAACCAAAGATAGGTTGTATAACGAAGCTTGCGATAGCAAAACCTCAATATAACGAATTGTTTTCATTCCCAGCGTAATAGCTCAGGGGATAAGAAGTGTGGCTACAAATACTGTGGGCATGGGTTCAAATCCCGCTCAAGTCAAGATTTTTTCTAATTGATTTGATCGGTTGGGAGATCGGGAATAATATTAATAAAATCCCAATCGATCGTCTTGATCCAGGTTTACTCTGATTTCCTGTATTGCAAGGTAAATACTGATTATTAAGTCGGTGACCTGTGTAACTAGTAATAGTTAAGATCACCAACAGACAATTAACACGTTGTTGTGTATAAAAAAGCTCCATCAGAGATGTAGGTTCTCTGGTATTCCAGACGACTGTTTTCTCTCAATAATAATAAAATATCTTGCCTCAATTTATAGTATAGTATTTAATAATTAAAGCATTCAATTAAATAAGATGTTTAGACATTTAAATATAAACAGTGTATTTAGGACACTCGATATAGAATATGTATTTATTTGAAAATGTGTGCGTCCGCTTGAGTGTTGCCATAATGCGACGCGCGGTGGAGCCACAGTACAGCATCGGTGTGTTGTACGAGTGTACGCCAGTCGAGCATTGCTTGCCACAAGGAGAGGTCGTGCTGCTGCTCCTCGTCCTAACCTCCAAATACACATCGCGAAGTGTATCAAGTGATTATTATCCCAAGTGACCGCTTCTCTTCTCTCTCTTCACCGTATCGTGATTCTCTTCGCTTCTATTCTCTTATTTTGCTGTGTACTCCAGTGAATTATTCATTTCTGTTTGTATATTTTGTTTGGATTACTTCATACACTCTCCTCACATCAAGAACTCCTCTGAACAAACAACAAGGTGAGATTTTTTTTAAATATAATTATTCCATCTCATGTATTAATGCAGTTAAAAAATATTGTACAATAATAGGGAATATATTCCTACCGTTGCGCAAATGGTTGTGATTTGTGATATAATCGGTGTTTTTTTTATTCAAAAACTACTTTCGATGACGCCATCGCCATTTTTTCAACACACTATAAAATTATAATAAATTATTAGATTATTGATTTAATTATGTGAAAAAAAAACGACAGGATCTTTGTTTCCACAAACACGCATATTTGGCATTATTTTTTTGTTATAAATTTAATGTTTTTGAATGAATGTTCTTGTGCAATAATTATAGTAGTAAAAAATATACCGATAACTCTCGAGTTACGTAGCTCACGGTTTGAATTAACCGAGCTTAAGTGTTCTACAGTACTTTTTCATCCATAAAAATGCTATTTTTTATACTTTGGGGTGAAAAATAATCGACAAAAGGGTGAATTCGGTATGAAAAATGTCGAATTCAATTTCCTCATTCTTATACGCATAAACCGACTTCAAAAAAAATATACATTACGGCCCATTTACCCCCATTTACTACTCTATATTTAATCTTACTGTACTGTACAGTTTATAAATCAATAAAAATATTGTATTTTTTATTCAAATTACATCTTGTGTGAATTTGCCGACAGCTTCTATTTGTAATCTGTATATATATGAATATTTAACTTAAGCACTTTTAAGTATTTATTAAAGATCTTCTATAATTGTTTAATGTAATAATACAAAAAAGGGTGAATTTGGTATGAAAAGGGGTGAATTTGATATTTTCAATATAGAAATATTCTCGGGTGAGGTTTATTTGTTTGATTTTGCCGTAAATAAGAACGGTTAACACTTAACCGGTTATAATTTACTGTTTGTGTTTTGGTTATAAAATCCAGAAATTGGTTCAGTAATTGTGGAAAGCGAGTGTTGATTGCGATTGGTCCTAACGAACCTGTCCTGTTTGACACTTTTCAGCTTTTATGATCGGCCATTTCCGAATTATACAATTCCAATATCGTACATTTTAAAAATAAACCTGCTTTTTTAAATTTACCTATAATATTATATATATATAAGGTCGATTAGCAGAATGACGTCATGCCATTGCAATTTATTGTGTTTTTCCACTGTCTGCTAACAAAATGCGGTAATTCAGCAATAAATAAGCGATTTCACAACGTCTATTATGCATTATAAAAATGGCAAACATCTTAATGACGTCATTATTATTTTATATGCCAACTATTTAAAATAATCGCATTAAAATATATAATATTTGAAAAACAAATAAAAGCATCACAATTGTTACCAACCATATATTAATTATTATTTTTCCATGTGGCAACGCTTCTTAATTTAATACATTTCAGACATGAAATATGTTATAGTTATGGATTTAATCTACATTACTTGCAGGTCAAATAGGACCATTTAACTATTTCGAAAAAGTCGCATTGGTGGGTTAATTTTTTTTTTAAATGAATATTGACGGAAAAATTATTTTCAATAAACGTGTACGTTATTAATTTTCAATTATAAAATGTAATATATCGAGGATTTGCTGAGAATATGTACCTAGATCGTGAGTTTAAAACTGTTACTACACACCTTAGCCTATTATGTATATTATTTTATGATATCATCAATTCGCGATTAATTAGTCTTGGTAGAATTTCACGGTATTTAAAGATAATTTTTACAAGCAGTCCTGTTGATAAATATATCTTTTTAATTTTTGGGTCTCAACTTTCATTTTCAAACAAAAAAATATAAAATTAAACATCTTAAAGAGCGATAGAGAAACGACAAAAAAATAATATATTTGTCATGGAATTAATTTCATGATATATTCTGTATTTTTGGACACTACAAACAAACGGGCGTATTCAATATAATAGTGTAATGAGAGTGTACGTGTACGAATAGAGCTGGTATACACCAATACTAACAAGTTATATTTGTATACGCACCAGCTCTAGCACGACTCACTAACACACTTTAATATTGAATACTGCCGAAAGAGTATATACATTTTATTTTGCATATATTCAAAATATACATAAAGATGTTGATTTGATGACCTCGAGTTGACTTATTATTTTACGATTCTCTTCTTATTGCCTTATCTAAATCACTACCACAGCACGCAGTTTATCTTCAAAACTCTAATAAACAACGAGAGCTAAATGTGGCAAAAAAAAGCTTTAATTGTGTGACTAAATTTATTTACAAGGTGTGGCTTTCTCACTTTAAATTCCATACTGAAATATTCACATATTTCATATAATTATTTCTCGGAATTGTGCTTTTCTTTTTTAATTTATTCCGGTCGGGATAAGCCGCAAACCAATTACATAGACGTGTACTTTAGATTAGGAATTCAGTCAAATATGATGGCGATCAATAGTAAAAACATTTTTTTAGGCCTAACATTGAATATTCAAGCTTGCTGGATTTGCATATTTTCTTATAAAAAGGTGGAAGAGATTAGAGGTGTCCGATTTAGCGAAGCAGGATCAGCGGTGAATATTCATTAAGGCTGTTATTATTTTTCTGAATCAAGCCTCTTTAATTCGAACAAAGCCTTGCTTGGATTAGCAAATGCCCTGTGTATATTTTTTTCTTGTGGTTCTGCTTGTTGATTTTTTTTATTTAGTAATAATCAGGGCTGTCGGGGCTTAAAAAACTCCAACTAACACCACCGATATATACCATCTTATTATCACTATCATCATACATCCATCAAGATCCAGTTCTAGAAGTTCCAGGGACTACACTGAGCCTTAGAGGATTCCTTAAAAATATAATCGAAACAAAACCAGTGTTTAAACAACAGTAATGAAGAGCGAAGTACAGATTTTTCGAAGATTCAGATGAACTGATATAGACCATTTCTACAAAATTATATACCACACTCAGATTCGCCTGCTTGGTCCACCATCTTGATATTTATCATCCAGTTGTATAGCCTGCTTATATATCGGTGGTATTGCTCCTAATTTATTAGGTTAAAGAAATATTCATTTTACTAAATTATATACCTATTATTATTACGCATTTGCAATTTAGTAAATACAATTTATTGAATAAAATAGTCGTTTATTCCACATTCGAATCAAAATTCACACCTATTCATAGCCGATGTTTAGATTGAAGCCATTCAGATAAACTCGGCAAGAGCCGAAGCGAAGAATTCATTATGAAATGTCACTCGAAAGGAGGGCCAAATATAGCAGTGTTTTGCTTTAGCTTTACCTATATCTCGCTTTAGCTATTTGACAGCTTGTAACACGAGCTAAATCTTGAAGAAACGCATTTTGTGCGTAAATCGCTGATTGACTCGCGCTGGAGATTTTAACTCGCGTTGAAGAAACCGGCCTTAAAATGACTCACAGCCCTGCTAGAAATAACCTTGTTCTCGAGAATTGTTTATATGAAGCAATGGCAGGTATTTCGTAATTGAAGGATGGAAACAAGCAATTACAATATGTCAGGATAAAGATATTTTTTGTCGGGCAGTGCGCAAAGTCAGCCGCTTTAGAAGGAAGGCAGCCAGCTTTTATAGCCTCGCTTTACGATCTCGGCAGTTATAATAAAATATGTTGAATTGAAAAGGCATTTCGTTCGAAATACGACTCGACTTTGACGTTGAAGAAAAATTGGAATTTCCGAATATAACCCACCAGCCATTGCTCCACTGCGCCACACACTTATCTTCATACTTTTAACAATTCCATTTGCCATCACTAACATCAAACAAACTCTCTCATACATCTCTCTTTCTAGCAATCTTATGTGATTTGAACCTCCCATAAAACTATGTCTTGAATACAACTTCTATACGTGAAAAAATCAAAATCCTCAGTAAACTAGAGTAACCTTAGTGAAATGGCAGCAGGCAATTTAATAGTTTGGTAAGGAATGTTCTTTGTCAACTTATATCATATATAACTTGAGTGTCAACTGCTGCATTTTTTGTCCAATCAAACAGTTTAACCAATAATTGCACAAAAATTAAATGATAACTCTCGAGCTACGTACCTGACTGTTTGAATAAAGACTCTTAAACCCCAATCTCTTCAAATAAATAAATTGTAATGAATGTTTTATAAATTAGTTTTTTGTATACATATTTTTTTAAATATCAGACGGAACCTTTAATAATAAATGAATTAATTGATTTCATAGTTCAAGTCGCATGTTTCTCATATCCAAAGTAAAAATGACACTCACACATTTTTAGTCCTTCCTTTATGAATATTAAAAATTAAAGGAGGATTTTCAAATCTCCAAATCATTAAGAATAACGAGACGTGAATTCTTCTCGCCACTTTTAAAGTAAATCATGTTATACATTTATTATTACCTGATAGCATAACACGATTGGGGGTGGACCAATCACAACCATTCTCGTAAAAAGCAGCTGCTACATTACTAATATACTAATGGAAGTATTCTAGTGTTTGTGTTGATTTAATGATGCATCTGGAATATCGTCCTAGATTAAAAGATAAGGCAATGGTTTGTTTTGACTAAAGTTGCGTAAACACGTGTCAAGTTTTAAAAGTGGCAACACGAGCACTTTGTTATACATATTTTCATAATCTACACATTCCTTCTATATAAATATATATTTATGATGGTCAAACATTGACAAGGAATAGCAAATATGTATGTAGATGTGTAGTCTGAATATAAATCAAGAGAATAGGCGTACAATAACGGCTTCAAGTATGATGTCACCCACACAACCTTGCAATATCACCTCAACCTTACAAATGATAATATCTTATTTTCTTCATTGTCATCGATTTTCCGATTGGTTGGAAATAGGCCTTCGTTTTGATCTTCTTTCGATTATGCTCCATGAAATATCGAAAGCGCATTAAGTGGGTCACGAATATATAATATGTTTCCATCTGAGTGCTCGCGTTACAATTTATTTAAAAAAATATATATTATTACTACCGATTTCATAATATAACCAACACATAAGATACGTACAAATACAGTGGTCATGGGTTCAAATCCCACTCAAGTAAAAAAAATTATTTAATCTGTTATTAGGACTGGGAGATCGGGAATAATATTTATGAAATCACGATCAATTGTCTTGATACAAGTTCACTCTAATTTCAAGGATTTTATGGTAAATACTGATTATTAAGTGTCTAAAAAAACCTTTTAAAAAGTCCCTCGAGGCGTATATAAATAGATAAATTTGTAGATATGTTTTAGTATTAATAACCCGTCTAATCTAATAATGGAAATAAAATCCTATGAATGCCATAAGTTCATTTCAATTATGAGACAAATAAATAAATATCTATTTTATGCGTATTTAAATTTAAAGCTAGGATTGGGTATAATTCGATGGGTCATTAAGACAAAAACTTATATACAAATATAGGTTCGGCTTTCATTTTTAATTAATATGCCATATTAGCTTTTAATATAATAAAACTATGCAATATTTATAAACAAGTTTCTGATATATATACTTGGGTTACAATTAATTAATTAACTCAATTACGGATTTAAAGTAGATACGTTATTGTGTTAAAAACCATTTGAATTATGTAGTGATACTTTATTATTCTAGCATATTTTTTTATGATAATATTATTCAAAATGTTGCTAATTCAGCCATACATATTTAGCATAAAAATGTGGATGTAGACATAAAAAATGAAGACATGAAAGAGACGAAACATCCAAACATTGAATAAAACCTTACGCAAACATAATAAACGAAGACGTATAAAATTTGGTTTATGTTTCAGTGAAGATAAATTTTCATGATCGACCTTCATTCATATAATATTATCCCACTTCATTTATCTATAAAGATCGAGTATGCATTTTAAATAAGAGTTTTGTTTGAAAGCAGCATTGCGGATAAAACATGTAATGTAATTTAATATGAAAAATGTTTATGGCCTATGATTATATGCCAAATTTGCACCGTTATTACTCCTACACCTGATTCTTCAACAAGATTAAACCACCTTACGTATATATATATATATATATATATATTAAAAAAATTAAACACATTACTAAGTTCTTATTATATGTATTATAACTCATTTCTTTCAGATATAGGCAACCATAAGAGAAAATTAAGATTCACCGACAGGAACTATATATTATCCCATAAATGTTATAAGACGTCAGCCTCTTTTCAGTACATTTAATTAAGAAGTTTAGAAGGCATTGAATATTTTATCCAAACTTCAATCCGTAACAGAATTAAACTGCCTGTTTAATATAATTTAAATTCGGTAGCATATTAAATTATCTAATTTCGGTATTGATCAGTCACCGCAAAGTTTTTTTGCTTATTTAATTTATTGGTTGAAAAAAATATGATAAACTTAACAAGTAACTATATTGCTATATTATTAATATATTTTCTTTTAAATCAAATAATAAATTAGCAATTAAATCTTGCGATAAATGTGAAAAAATGCGTCCACCGTTCATGAATTACAAGTGTATGGAGAAATTCTAAGTAAATATTTAATTTCGGTTTTAAAAATATACTCGTCGCTGTTAATATTTTTGGAAATATACAGTTCATAAATCAACGATATAAATATATAAAATAAATCAAAGTTAGTGATTATTGAGTGAATCTTAGGTACTGCTATTGTCATTTTGTTGAATTAGTTCTGAAAGACTCATTGAAACTGCGATTATAATTATTTTGTACAGTAAAACCTCGATTTATTAAATCTCGACGGGAATGAAAAAAAATCGCAACTAATTCAATGTATCGAATAACTATATTTATGATTATTTGAGTGTGAAAATTCATAAGGTTGTAACCAATGAATTTTTATCTATAGAATCGGCATGCGATATTCCGGCATATATAATTACATGCACTCATACATTTTAACGTTGTGTATAGAATTTGAATTAGCCAGACGGCGAGACGGTAGAAACACACACATGGATATAGGATGGTGAGTTACATTTATTGGCCTCTCTATATATATTTACTAGAATAATTTTAATTGAAATTTTCAATTTCTTAATGTTTTTTATGTTCTGTTTAGTTTTTTAAAAGGAATATATTATATATCTATATTTCTACATATATAGACTCTGTATAATTATTAAATATCTCTAATATTATTTAGAAATTAATTTAATACTATTATCATTAAAATACCCGTTTCGAGATTTTAGATATGTATTAATTGTAGGAAAATAATTATATGAAAAATTATTCTTCCATCTGGTAACACTGATGGTTGAGGGACCCGCACATACATACACACACCCTAGACAATTATATATATTATACATATAAACTCATTGATTGTAACGGATTCTATTAAACCTAAGTTGTAATATTCGATCATCAAAATATTGTGAAATCATTCATTTCTCTTCCATTTTTCGGCTTTTACTCAATTTGATTCTAAACGTGTCATACTGTATATTTGTAAGAGAAGCTGACTGTTTTCTGGCCTTGTTATTAGTTTAAAAATTATATATAAAGAAGAGTAGTTCAACAGTTGTCTACCACTGCACAATGTTATATTGTTACAGAATAAGCGGCAATATTTGTCCCAGTTTGTGTTTTGGCTCGAATATCAACCCTCGCTGTGCTATCTTTTTAATTCCCCACATATCTTGCAAACTTTCTTGAACCTTGTTTTTTATACATCAAATAGAAATACGTACACAAGCGGCCATATATTATTTGAATTGGTTGCTAGCAGTGGGTGAAAGTAGACTAGTTTTATTACTCGCATTATGAAAGCGCATAAATTTCGACTAGCCGTAAACGAAAGAAGGGGAAGCCAAATATTATTGGAGAATATATAAGGGCGGCAGAATAACACTGAACCCATTTACTATTAACACATCCAAGGGACACTACCCTCATATTTTCATAGCCACACATATATATTATTTATCAAAACCATAAGACGACACAAAAGGATAATTATCAACAGCAAAAAAATCCCCTGCATTCATTATGCCTCTTTGTTTTCCTCCCCCACTATTTCAATATCAGTCTTAAGTAATTAATTACTTGCAGCTTGCCAAATATATGTAAACCTGATAAATAATTAAGGTCCGGCTTAGATTACATTGTTCAAAGCAAATATCATATCGATGGGTGACATAATAAAATAAAATTGTTACAATGCTTAACGCAAAACTGATCTAAACGTTACATAACCAATGTGGAGTGCAATCAAAATTGTAGCGGGCCATATCCGCTATAATAATCAAAATTCAACCATTTATAATGTGTATCAATAATTTTATATGTAATAAATTATTGTATAATTTGAAAAAATATGTCACAGTCATCTAATATTTTAAATATAATTATTAAAAAATAAGTCACGTCGATACCATTTGTTTGATTTTACTATTTATTTGGTGATAAGATTTTTTATGTACGTCAATTTTCTTGTCACATTCTTATTCTTTTAATGCCGTCACTTATATTTAAAATTCCTTCAAATATTCCATAATATAAAAAAAGTAATATCGCCGGTTCAAAAGAAAAGTGACATTTCTCAATATTTAAAAAAAAATGAGATTATTAAGAAAAACGATGAAAAATCAACCATAGTTTTATGTAAAAATATTATTTTGAAAACATATTTTTTATGAAGAAACATTGCACTTTGAGCTAGAAGTGTCTTATTTTTAATAAATTATTGATAAATATTACATTACTTTAATCCTCAAATAAATACCTTCAAATTGAAAAAATCTCACTTATTTATAACTTTAAACGCCCCTACTGTAAAATATGGTAATTTTAAGAAATGTCACTTTTCTTTTTAACCGACGATATGTATTTGTTTCTTTAAAAATTGACAATTTTATAAGTACATTTTTGTGTTACTTATCGAAATATAAAATCCTTCATGTACGCATTAACATGTGTTACTGCTGAATACGCCCAAGGGCGGTATTTCAAATATTCGCTCAACGCTAACTTACGCCTATGGGCTGCTATATAAAAATGTAATTTCAAATGACAACTGTTAAGCTGTAGTTTGTCATTGTTGCATCAATAAAAATGATTTTATACGCGGCGATATAATATGAGCATCTGTAAGTGAGGCTGAAGAAATCATCCCTTATAGCGATATATGAATTACTAGGGTAATTTTAATTGAAATTTTCAATTTGTTAATGTTTTTTTATGTTCTGCCTGGTTTTTTAATAGGACTTTTATCTTTGAGTTTTGATTTCATTGTTGCTTTAAAGAAGTTTTAAAGAATTTTTTTATTTTAAAAATGAAGTATAAAATGTGGAAATTGTTATGCATTATCAAATTAAATACACCTAAAAATATATTGAAATTATTTAATATTTTGAAATGTTCTGATTTGTTTTTAATACGAAGATAATAAAATGTTTGTTTTTTCATTCGAAAGAAGTTTGAAATTTTATTAAAATTATTAATAAAATAATATAACGCGGTTTTCATATGATGACAACACTCATCACAATATTTAAAAAGCGAGTTTCCCGATAAATACTTTTTTTGAGAATTTTCATTTATTATGCATTATTAAATATCTCTAAAATTTATTTTGAAATTAATTTAATAATATTATCATTAAAATACCCGTTTCGAGATTTTAGATATGTATTAATTATGATTAAATATTTAAATTGAATTATTTATACACCTGGCAACACTTGTCTGTCAAGTGTCAAAAAAATTGAATTGAATATATAAAATTTTACAGATTACGATTAACTACCTTCTATTGACAGAGACATGAAACGTGTTATAGATAATGGATGAATCTACATTAGTTGCCGGTCAAATAGGACTATTTTACTATTTCGAAAATGTCCAATTATATAGTTTAAACAATCATTGAAAACCAACATTTTTTTACTTTTCATACATTTCGAACAAAACTGACAGCAAACATATTTCAAACGAAAGTATACGATATCTCGAAGGTATTCGATACATATTAAGGGCTACTTTCGCATATCTTCAATAATCAACAAATTTAAATGCAGTCTCACTACCAAATATTCTATTCTATTTTGAATATATGGCTCAGTTCCATAAAGACTTAAGAGCACACGGAATTTTAATGCTTGTACCCTGATATATTAAGGACTATTTTTCTGTATATAGCGACTCTGTATACGCTGAGGATGGTTGAGGGATTGACCCGTACAGACAGACATACATACAGACATATAACATACACACAGTTAGACAATTATATATATTATTGTAAATAAATCGTACAGCAAGTTGGTGGTGGTGTAAAAAAGGGAGCAGTTATTAGTGATGGTGGCCTGGTTTCGATGGTTTGTTGAATGGGGGCTCGAAGTCCCTTCCACTTATGAATTTTTTCCTTGTTTGAAGTTAGCGAGCTGCCGCCATTACTCTCTAATTCTGTTTGAATGCTCCTTCACAAGGGTGAACACTCCTCATATCCTCAACCCCCATCTCCTCATTTCGAGTCTCCATAATGCTGCTAAACGATCGCCGAAAATATCCCATTTGCAACTTTTAAAGGACCTTGCGAAAAATACACTGTCAGCTACAATTCTTATGTTCAATCTAATTATCATCCTGTTACATTTATTAAATTTCTATTTTACATCAATATTACTCATTATTATCAGTCCCAATACATATTATTTTCGATGCGAATTAAATTAATGTCAAATACTGTTCCAATATTAGCAATTGGCATGGCAAGTTTACGAATTATCGAGACTAAACTCTTTATACAGGGTGGACTTAAACTAACTGAGAATATTTTAGAGGGTGGTAGGGTATCGAAAGGATAATTGAAAAAAAAATCACTTAGATTTTTTTTAAATTATTATAATTAATTAATTAAAAAATAATTAATAATATTGCTTTTGGAATCGAGTTTGGGCCATCATCTTGACATCAACTGTTTCTCTGAAGTACTCAGTAATGACTGTTATGTGTATATTGTATATATTATTAATTATTTTTTATAATAATAAAAAATATATAAATATTAAATATATAAATATTATTAAAAAAAAATTAACTATTCAATTTTAACATGGGGTAAAACAAGAAGTTCAGGTTATGGGCATTTTTTCACAATATTCATTGCTCGCCATATTTTTATAGGTGACATTTATTATTTTGTTTGATTTTGATGAATTTAAACTGTTAATAACCTACTTAACTATATTAAATACACAGACAAGCTCTCGTTCGATTAAATATTCACATTACGAACTATAAAATAAAGGTAAATTTTATCGGAATATTATTTAAATTATTCTTTATCGCCACGTTTCAATACTATTTTCACGTATTTTTTTTATATATTTAAAATTTCAACCAGTGTATTGTATGTTTTTTGGTACGTGATTAGTATGTATAAAAATAATATTTTAGGTGTTATAAATATATAAATGTTATCATCAATCACATTCAGGATGTAGTCGTGTAGTGAAAGTGTGACATACTGACATGTCATCTGATACTGTTTATCTATTATATGTCAGCCTGAATCTTGCAAATCGAGGGTCAGAATTTATAAAAACAGAATATGGGTGCGTTGTTGTGTTTGATAATGGAATATCGTGTTTGTGTTCTGTATGTTTACATTTTATATCCACGGCGCGCGGTGTGAACGCGCCTTTACTTTCATCCCCCTCATCAACAATACATTAAATACCAATTTTATATTGTAGTACACGATGACCGCACTACTGTATATTGTTATTATTTATAGGGGAGTTGTTCTCCACTTAAAACTCCGCCATTCCATCTGTTGATTTTTCCACAATCCCATAATATTCTAATGGGGGGTGAGACGCTTTTGCGTTTCATTTTATTTAATATTACAGCAAACGCTTGCCTTGGGAGTAAAATTATAATCGATCTGTTTGCATATCGGACACAATTATAAATCCTATGAAATATGTATGAATTCCGATTTCAATAAATTGTTGTTGCTGTGGAAATATGTAATAAAAATGCACAACGAAATTTTAGGAAAATATTTCAGTATTATAGATCTTAACTAATTGTAATCTTAGTTGTATCTACATATATCAGAAGCTTATTTATAAATGTATTATGTGATTATTATTGGTTTTACTCTGATTTCCTGTATTGTAAGGTAAATACTGATTATTAAGTCGGTGAACTGTGTAACTAGTAATAGTTAAGATCACCGACAGACAATTAATTAACACGTTGTACGGTCTAAAAACCCTCTGAAAAATATTCCTCGGGGCATATATAAATAAATATAGTTCTATAAAAGTGTCATGCGTACAATTTTTTGTTTGAAACGTGGCTGGCACTACTACATGCGCATAATATACATATACTTCAAGATCAAGATCACCGACAGACAATACGTTGTTGTGTCTAAACAATAATAAATTGTAAAAAAAATATGGCATATTAATAATGAGTTTGTCCATTAAATAAAAGCATTTAATAATACATTACAATGAAGAAAGACAAATATTGTCGATATGTTTTTGTGTTACTAACCCATCGATATAAATTTATACCCATCGATATGCAATTTGGGTTATAATTATTTAAGATCATTACGAGTAAAACTGCATATTTATATCAGATTTTTTGTGTTAATCACCCATTGAATTATACCCGATTTGTATGATTTTTAATGACATTTTAAGAACCAGGCAACCCATTGACTGATTAAAGCATGAATTCGAGTATCTTATATATTCTGTTATGTCTCGTTTTCAAATATCATGAAACTATATAATAATTAAAAATGTCGATCACGTCTTTAAAATAATCGAAATAGTTCACAATTGAAATGCTAATAACATTGCGAAATATGTACGTGTTGATCTTATTTAATATGCATGTTTAGTAGTTTAGTCGAGTGTGGTTTATGCAAAAATGTTAAGGTGTCTTTTAGCAGTGTTTCTTTGGCTTTACAATGCAAAACACCACATAAAATCAAATATATTCTCCTTTCAGCTGGCTTCAAGCCACACTTTTATTCTCGCCTTTACAGCTCTTTGTTTCACACAAAATCATTGATACTTCAATTCTCCGCATCGTTGCTATTTCAAACTGCAAGTCTATAATTATAATAAAGTATACAAGGCGACATTTATCACTGCTAAATATTCATACACGCATATTTGCAATGATTTATTAACTCCATACATTATATGCGCATAACTAATCATGTCACATTTCACTCCAACAAATATTTAAACAGACACACTTTTAAATTTAAATTAATTACCTCAAATTCACCCTATTTGATGATTCAAAATGATGATTATTATTTTTTTCCAGGTAAGCTGCATTACGTACTTATTTAACTCGTACCACTTGCGGTAAGTATTATGTTTTAATATTCTATTCTAATGCTTCTAAGAATATCTGACTGTATTATGTATTATTAATATCGATATGAATAAGGCATTGTGAGGTTCAATCACCTGAACGTGTTATCGTTAATGTGTTGAAATACTATTTATTTTCTTATCGATATTCTTCCACACACTTTTTTTAAAATAACTATTGAATCAGTTGATAAATTGTGTGTTGTTTTGGAAATATCTCATGGTTCGCTTCATTTAATTGGAATAAATTTATAAGAATAAGGTTGGTGGCTACAAATACTCTGGTCATGGGTTCAAATCCCGCTCAAGTCAAAATTTTTGAAATTGATTTGATCGGTTATTGCGACCGATCGTCTTGATCTAGGTTTACTCTGATTTCCTGTATTGTAAGGTAAATACTGAGGCGATTATTAAGTCTGTGTTCTGTGTAAAGTAATGGATTCCCAGGCAAACCTCACTGTAAATACGATAGTAGAGTTACTTAGCTACACTTATGATCAGTTTTTTGTTAGTTAGTGCCTCGTCTGAGCCTCGGGCGAGGCACCAATTAACAAAAAAAAACGATCAAAACTACAGCAAAGCAACTCTATTACCGTATTTACGGCGTACGTTTCCGGCGACGCACGCCTAGGAATCACAAGATTAATAATAGTTAAGATCACCGACAGACAAGTCACAGTCATTGAGGGTTTATTTTCATACATTGCAACCGGTTGACAGTTCGCCGCGAATTAATTTCGAGTTGTCTTAAATATATTATAATATTTTCAATCACAATTCCTCAGTATTAACCTTACATTCCATGAAATCAGAGTTAACCTATATTTGAAATATATTATCAGCGTGACATCCAATCAGGGACGTTTGCGGTTTTATCAATGAACCGCTTGTCTCACATATTAACCTATTTTTTATATGATTTTGTGTATACGCAGCTGGTCTGCAATAAAATCGCTTATCTTCGTGTATATATTGTGCGATAAAGGCAGTACAAAGGTTTCCAGGTGTTTATAAAACACATCTTATCGCACTTTATGATTCACAGAGTGTATATTTCTCCTTTTTAAAACGTAATATAAAACGTGTTTGATTGATATACTTGATAAAGAAGATGGTGTCCAGGCCCTTGCTCACCAGACCATATTACATCTCTTCCTGTTTTGTGGCTTAAACTACTCACCTTATATAATGGAACCTTGAAAAATGTCCAGTTTCAACATCAGAATAACATATATTTTTTATATTAATCGACTCTTCTATAACACACGCGGATCATATCCCAAACGAAGGTCTTATACCAAATAGTATAGTATTACCTGGTGGTATTATACAATTAATTGAGGCGTTCAGTTCCTTAACAACGAACACAACATGATGTCATTTCATTATTATTTGATAAATAGATTAGATTTTTATTCAGCGATAAAAATGAAATAAAATCATTTATTATCGAATAATTGATATAAAAATAAATAATACCACATATGCATATATACATTTTGATAATCTGTTCCTTTTCTCTTTTAAATACTATAAATAATGTAATAGTGGAAAAAGTGGTCAAAGTGGGGGAAATGGAGTGCTTTGACGTATTCGAGCTCTGCAACGATTTTCTTTATTATTTTATTTCAACTGTCTGATATTTACACAAAACATTATATGATATACAATCATACTTATTAATTATTATAATCATGGGACAAACTGTATTGTAATTTTATATAATTAATATTGTTATGTTATAAGATTGTTCTGTCAATATCCGAAAATCAAATTTAATCAGAATTATTATAATGAAAATGTAAGCCGCACAGTGCTGTACGATTTTGAGCTCTTGAAATCCTGTTTTTTACACTTTTAGTCGATGTTTGGTTATAACAACAAACCTCATCGATCATTTAGTCTGGCGCCTAGTTTTATTTTCGTATGTAAATGTATGCACATCTTAATATGTATTTTTTTTTAAATAAATGCAGCTTCGTTTCAGCTGCATTCCAATTAAAATAAATTATATAATTTGATAGCACTGACACTAGTAATTAACAATTCTTTATGATCATTTTTGTGTTAGTAACACCCCTTGCATCATTCATAATTGACTCGATGATATCTAGTCTTATGAATATTTAAATTATAATGCCACACAATAGAAAGAGGTTACGAACCTGTGCCTCCTCAACTGAAACGTGATATTTTATTATAATTATCACGTGAGACTTCATTTATAAAATGTCGTTTTAAGCATGTCCCCTCTAATTACTGCTTAAAACTATAAAGATCTCGTATAAATATGGTGAAAAGGGGTTGGAACTATTTTGCACATGTGTGATTTCTACTGCATAATGCATTTGACATGTGAACCTTAAAAACCACCCCCCGTGAACCCAATTTGCCGACGAAATAAGGTTTTCCTTTGAAAAATATTTTTTTAAATATTAAAGAGAGTTCGGTTTGTGTTTGATAATGAACCACTCGTTTTTACATTATGAATTATACAAAAGATGACCTTTTTAAAGCAGTCTAGAAGTCATGATTTTGACGTTGTTGTGAAGTCTTGTCGCCTTTTATATTTGCAAATTTGCGGTACTTATTTTTGGGCTCACGTAGTTTTTGTGTTGATAACAAGTGCCTCGTGTCGGAGAGAAACATAAAATAAACCTCTTATCTTGTCAAAAATATATATTTATCATAACGACATACTGTTGTCAAAGACAACTCTCTGTTTATTAATAAAAAGAAACCGTTATTTGCGAACATCTCAAACTATTCGGTATTCTTATCTTCAAACAACGTCCGCTTCCTTTTTAACAAATCCCCGTTAATTACTGTATTTTTATGTGAAAATACTCGAGAGAAGAGACTCGTCTTTGTTGAGAATGGGAAAGTTTTTAGGGGATTTCCCGAAATAGGCTTATAGGAATCTAGAATGCGATACGAGATTGTGAAGTTAGAAAAACTCGATTAGGTACACTCTGTCTCTTATTCCTTACTTTCATTTTAACATTATGTTTTTTTCTTTCATACATTCAATAAACACAGCATCGCTTCAAATGGTATTGCCATACGATACTAACTCAAATATTCTCAAACTGTCATAATAATTCGATAAATATTTTTGTATATATATATAATTTAATATTGTGCATCGCAAGGTGTCAGAATATTACATAAGTGTAAAAGAGTTATCGTCGTAAATTGTGTGTCGGAACTTTGGTATATTTTTCTTTTTGTAACCAGACTTGACTCTCTCTTTGAATTCGGCGAACGGAAAGCCAGTATATAACAGGTTCTGATCCCAGTGATTCACTGCAGGTGGAATGGGCATTGCAAAAAACTCCTACAGCCTTTTTTGAAATTCAAAGTTTACCTACCAATTAGCGAATTCCGTATAATTTAAAAAAAAAATACACACCGCTTCTATTCCAAGCGGTGACTAATGCGCAAATATGACATCATTTCTGCAAAATATATATTTTATAATTTAATGGGTGGTAAATAGTTAGCAGACCGTTAAGAAATTGTTCCCCTTTTTAATATGAGACCGAGGAAGACAGGCACAAGAGCAATGACAATGCACCGGCTCCTTTGAAGCCGACACTTCAATAGTTTTTCGCTTTTTTCACATTGCAATACATTTTTAATCAAATGAATAATTCCAGGGGAACATTTTCCCCGACCCGACTCCCACTTTGAACGTTGCAACTTGAATAAATAATCGAAACGCCCCGTACACCCGTGTCTATTTTTTATTTATCTTGTTCGACTTGTCGCTTTGTCTTGTCCATTATTCAAAAAGTGCAAAACTTTTCACCGAGCGTTTTTGGGGTAATTTTAATTCACTTTTATGCGGGATTATTGTGCGATATGGTAGACCCGCCTAATATGGAAATTCAACGCCGAGAAAATGCAGTGTAATTTGCATAGAAATTAATAATATGTTCCACTTACACTCCTTTCTTTATGTCCAAGATTCTGGCACGGAATTAAAGCGGTGCCTTGTCCTGGAAATGTTTTAATTTTAAAGACTTTTGGGTCATACTATATTAAAATAAATTAAAATGAACCACGTCGTAAAGCGAACTAGACGGTTAAAATTGACATCGCAAGATAACACATTAATTATTATTTTGTTAACACATTAAGCAGTACGTATATCATTATTACACAAAAAAGTCTATATCAGAAGATTATTTATAAATATATTTAAAACTTGTATGGAATACAATGTGCGAAACACAAGTATTTGAAATTGTCAATGTATAGATATTTTTTTGTATTACTAACCCATTGAAGTCTAAGGGAACCCACACACATTCAGTAAAAATCGACTATTGGTTCAACTGAAAGTAACGGCCGTATTCAATATAATGGTGTAATAATAGTGAGTCGTGCTAGAGCTAATAGTATTGGTTCGTATACGAATAGAGCTACACCAGCTCTATTCTTATACGCACCGCATGTACACTCTCTCATTACACTATTATATTGAATACGGCCCTAAGATATAGAATATGGCAAAAGTGAAATAATTGTGAAGCTTTCGAGACTACTGACTACATTTATGCATTCAATTATAAATTTCATTACTGTGAAATTAGAATTGGTTTTCCTTCCACGTAAAAATTAGGGTAATTTTCATTTATTGATTTCAATTGGTAATAATATTTTAATTCCGTTTGAAGCTCAAAGAAGCTTATTTCGGATTTAATGGAATATTGCGGAAATGCTGAATAATTTATTGAAATTATTTTTCTTTACTCTATAGACTTTTTGGATGATAATTGGGAGCGTTCGGGTTTATTTTTCTCTATTCGTATACGCAAAACCGACACGACAGTTAAACTTATATCGGTTTAACTGACATCTTTAACTGCAAGTCGTCTTAAACTTAGATGTAATTAGTGCCATGTACTTGTCTTCTTGAACAGGTCATCTGTAAAATATTTATGATCCTGCAAACATTCTTGATTATAACTATAGCTAAGGTTTAGTTCACTCGCTTACACCGATCCCGTTACGATATTGTTGTAGAATAGTAGTAATAAGTCATAGTATTTAATTGGTAATAAAGCAGGGTCTGATATTATGGGCGTATACCCAATTAAAAATATAACGTTATCTAGAATCAAGTGCACGGAATGCTCATCATATTCTTCGCACGACTTCTCCATACATTAAAATATATTATGTCTTTTTAATAAAGTTCAACAAAAGCAATATATCCACAGGTTGTTTATGCATAGTGAAGGGTAATTGGATGCAGTTATCTGTTGAGGCCATCTTATATAAGCGCAAGATTAATGCACAATATTTATAACAACGTTCTCTTATTATTATAATTCACAATATTTAGTCAAATGGCAATTGAGATAATATTAAGTAAACCACAAAGAGGTCCTCGGTGACTGAGTAAATATACTAAATTGTTTGGTTCCTGTATTAACAACCCGCTAAACAAATACAGCTATGGTTAAAACCGTTCTTAAATACACGTTGTTTCGTTTATTATGATCAAACCAAGGTTTAGAAGGTTAAAAAGAGGTTTTCCATTTCTCAACATTTTAGAGCACTGCGCGGTTGATATTTTTACTATGCCATATATATAATAATAAAATAAAATTATCATGTTTGTCAATCTTCCCAGGAATCAACTTTCTTATTACAAAACAATGATATTAGGTCGAATATTTTTTAATCAAAGTTAATTTCTTTCATATTTACATTGTAATAAATAATATTAATTTTGGGGTTGGGTGGAATACGGGCGGATAACGCAACATACCCTTTTCCCGTAAAAGAACTTATTAAAATTCTCTTTCGAACTGTGTTAATCAAACTTTTGGAAACATAGTTATGAAATTTACTTATTGCCAAAATAACTAAATACTTCATCATTGAAGACAACATCAGTATACGCCCTTATTCCAGCCAGCCCCTCGAACATATAAAATTATGTTTCCACAATTTGAATTTGTAACTTTCAATGTAGATATCCTAAAATTCAAATAAAATAATAAGACAATAAATGTGAGGCACCAGCAGGTTTCGTGTGTGTGTTTCTACCGCCTCGCCGTCTTGCTAATTCAAATTCTATTGTGTGTACATAAGGTTTACATGTATGTAATTATCTATACCGGAATATCTCATTCCAATTGTATAGATCAAAGTTCATTGGGTTCAGGTAACCCTCTATAACTGACCAAGCTGTATATTATGTCCTTTAGCCCATAGGTAACTTAAGTTTTGAACGTTAATATAATAATAAATACTTTGGTGTACCTATTTATCGTTATTCCTGTCGATAAATCTGGCGGTCATCGAAAACACAATGGCTGTAACATCCGGCCAGCAAAATATTTGTATCGCCCTATGTCTCATAAATAATTTTTATATAAAGGCTAAATATTATTTTCCCCATGCTTGGATTATCTCCGTTCTTTATTTATCGCTAGATAACCTGACAATGCGAAATGTCATTGTCTAAGCGGAAAGAAAATTACGTGCTTTGTTTTTATTCGCGCCATAACAATATGGAGACTAAAACTATATCCATATAGTGTTTAGTGCTTTAATAAATCACATCTTACATTATAAGTAAAGCACACTAAATCCGGTCGTTATGAAACAATGAAAGTGGATTAGTATTAGATGTGAAGTTCTTAGACAGCGATTTGTGAAGTGCAGTTCAAACACACACGTGTCCGTCTATTTGTTTGCTTCATTGAGGAATGCTGAGCCACGTGGACTATATTCTACAATACTGACTATTCTTGGGCTTCTACAGCTTCCTTCTATCAACACTTCACACTTGCCTGGAACAATGTCTACCATCAGCTCAATTTACTATTGCATTATCAATTTGTCCGAGTAATATAAACCTAACCTAAAAATAAAATCCCCTGTCTTCAATTAGTTATATATTTCACAATACCTACTAAATCTATGTAAAACTTTAATAGATAGTCCATTAAGTCTTCTTTGAATCAAAGCCCAATGGACAATTCTACTCGTTAACTATGTGACTACGATTTATATGAATTTCGAGTCATATTTGTACATTCCGTCTCTTGCTGTGTCAAAGTTTAAGCCGATCACAGCTGATGCTTAGATTCAATCCATTCAGTTGCCCGAAGCGACGAGTTCATCACAAAATGTCACTCGAATGGAGGAGTAAATATAACACGAATTTCTCTTGAGCTTTAGCTATAGCTCACTGATTCGCCTAGTCAAAATTTGACAGTTTGTAACATAAGCTAAATTTTGGAGGAAGTCATTTTTCGCTTGAATCGTGCTCGAGATTTATCTCGCGTTAACGAAACCGGGCACTATGCGTTGTTTAGTCACTGTCACCCTAAATGGTTAGTACAAAAAACTGATGTGTTTTGCATCAGTAGAGAGTGGTTTGTTCAAAATAGTGACCCCCATCTTTTCGACCAATAAAATGCTTTCCCGCCTAAAAAATGAACGTGCCCCTTATTTACCAGCACTGTCATTCTACATAGATTCATGATTCACTCCTCGATCATGGTATCATGGCTTCAGTTAAATACTTTAACCAAACTGACTTATTTGATTGTTAGTAATAATTTAATTCCGCGACCCTTTCGTTGTGTTTGTATCTGACAGGTACGCGTTGTACAATTTATGGTTACCACGATACATAAAATCACCATACTGAATGCTCTGTTTGTTTAGTTTGTGGTTGAAAGTGTAATATTTTCAATGTTCAGTTTGCTCAATAACAAAAACAACAAGTGAGAAGTGTCAGTCTTCTTTATACAAAAACAGCCACGTCACTTCTTCTCCTGTCCACTCTCAAGATTAAGCCACATCCGAGTACTTTACACCCTATTTTCATATAAACTTTATATAATATATAATGTTGATGCTCATGATAGAAACGTGTGCTATCTAAAGACGAGTGTTTTGTGTGTAAATAATACATCAGGAAGTATTTCCACTCTTTCAATGGGCATCAAAAAGGCCTCTTTCACCGACCCTTTTTTATACAAGTCCGCAGTAAGCCTATCTGAATAATATTATTGTTCCTTTGTCTTGAGCTCATATCGTCATCACCACCATCTTAATATTTGCTTTATTAAATACATCCTACGGATTTGCACAATTTATCTTAACAAACGATGCGTTTCTTCGTCGACTTGGTGTTAATTTCTCAAGATTGGCACTGGAGCCGAGATCATAAGTGAACTGCAACAGGGTTATCATAATCAAATAAATATACAGAAAAACTGGCATAATTCGTTTCTAGATTGCTAACAGAGATGTGCCAAGGTCAAACAAATATTGTAGTATTACATCTATTAAGTAGCAAACAAACTCGCCTTATGCGTTGTGCTCACAATTAGGACTTCACTTCTTGCGTCACTCGTTATCACATTTTTTCGCTCGTTGTGTGTGTGTTTAAAATATTGACGATGATCGAAGATTGCTTCTTTAACAAGACTTTAAAGATTCCACTACGGTGTATAATTAATAAACTTACAAGTGGTTGAACCCTGACACGAGTACCGCCCACCATGAGGAATTATCTAATAACGTCAATCAATCCACCCTATGACAACTTTTGACACTGACTGTCACAAGTACAAATGCCCGGTATATTGAGGTTATAATCTGGTAGTAATCTTTGATATTGGCTCTTCCCTCTTTGCAGATCTTATCTGAGACACGGCTCATGGTTAATTGGAGACCGCCTTTGTGATACTCTTTCACTACAAGATAACTATCACACACTATACTATTTGAAAACTATTCTACTGTGTTATAAATTAATAGACTGTATAGTAGGAATTGACATGACTTATCAACAAATTCAATTCCTACAAATAACTAAATATAGTTACAATTTAGATCATTATTTATGTGTGTTTATTACATTACACTGACTCGGAGTCCTTGTTCCCTGAATAAAAGTGCGAAATTTGCAACTTCTTGACTGTATGTGTGTGTGTTACCTACATGCACTAATACACTCACAAACTTCCATGCCTAGACTAACTCCAATATAATCCCAATAAAAATAGGATCATATCTTCAGTAAATATTAACAAGTTAGGCTCGGCACAGACATGAGTGCTGCTTTATGTATGTTAAATAATATTTAGTGTTCTTATCTCTTTAAATATCTCATTGGCAGAGATACAAGAATCACTAACGAGCACTCATTTCTGTGCTACGCCTTAATACTATTAATTTGCTTGTCATCCGAATAAATTAATACCCAATCTTCTTCCAACGCAACTAATTGATAAACCTAAATTCTGCAACGGACTAGGTCAACTTGTTACTTTTTTATCATAATTAGACTATAATGGTAAGTTTTTCTACACTCAAAACAATATGATGAATAACTAAAATAGTGTCAATGCCACACGTACATTCAAAACCGTATTTTCAAAAGGTCACAAATGCTTTTATCGCAACTTAATAATTCTAATAATAGTAGATGTAGTAGTGTGTAGCAAGCAGTGTCAAACAAAACCGCTCACTAATTGTTGTACATTCAATGTTTGGTCACCACTCACTAACTAAACCAAGCCAAGCCAGACCAGGTCAGGTCAATCGAACCCGACAATTACTAACTACGCCATATATTATATATTTTGAAAATAGTGTAGGTAGAGGAGAAGATAGCCCGTTGTCTAATACACGTATGTAATCACTCACCGAGATAATGTACATACGTACGACATGGAAAATGACTTAAACCACCTGCACTTAAAATAGTATAAAATATATATTTTGGTTAATTGTAACTGTGATTTGTGGACAATTCCAAATCCGCAGTTGCGTTAACAAACCAGGATCACAGGTACACTTTAGATTTATAGCCGTTAGTCGTAATCTCAAAGCCTAGAATTAATCCCACCTCGCTTATCCTGCCCAGGTATATCTAACTCCGAGGTGACCCTGTTTTATTGCTTGTCATGCTAGACATCGCCTAAGTTACTTATAAAAAAGCTTAAGTATTCCCGATGATAGCTAAAAAGATTTTTTTTATGCTTAGTAAATTACGTCATCAAATATGTAACTTCCATTTTTGATAACCGGCCTAATGACGTCATTTACTAAGCTATTATAAATATACCAAGCATGGAAAATGCTGACCTTAATATATTGATATTAGACATTTTTTATTACACAAAATAATCGCCTCAGTATTTACCTTACAATTCAGGAAATCAGAGTAAACCTGGATCAATCAGGAGCTTATTAATATTATTCCCGAGCTCGAGCCGTAATAACCGATCAAATCTTTTTGGGATTTGAACTGATGACCACAGTATTTGTAACCACGCCCCTCACGTCCTGAGTTATTTATATGCAACGATGCACTCCAGTTTTGGCCCAGTCTATTGCGACACTCGGCTTCAATATTTAGATAGTCAACTACTAATATGAAGAGCCTTCAAATATATTTTATCATAGTCACGACGCTACTTTTCCAGCTCATTTTGTACTTGAACAATAATTAAAATAAATTCTATTTAGAATCTATGTAATAGTTTTATATGTTTATTCAGTGTAGTGAAAATTATGTAGGGGTTTAACGATGGCTTTGATCATTAATCTTGCTTTATCTAACCGTCACTCGTCGCCTCTGACTTTTTGCTCACACCTTCTTCATGCAATCAACAAACCCCTCTCTTTTTCAAATAAACTGCATATACACAAAACATATCCTTTCAATTGATGCATCGGGCTCCTTTCTGTATAATAGACCTGGCATTGCCTTGATTTCATTATTCAAAGCTACAATCTCCTAATGGATCCTTTCAAAGTACGTATATACTAAATATACTCTGGGGCCTAAATTCTTATGACAATAATATTGTTGTCTTTGAGAAGTCACGTGTGGTAATGAGATCGTCTTTTCTTGGAAATGGACCACTAATTGCCGAGGATCTCTCCACACTTTAACAGTTTACAAATGTGTGTAATTAGTGTTGAAACAAGGGAGTTGTGTCTCTGTTATAGTATGATAATATCGAAATATGGTTAATATATACCCAGTCGATACGTTAGTTGGCTCCATATATTATTGTCAAGCACGTATTTGGAAAGTTTTGGCCCAGACATTTTTTTCCACGTACCGGATGATATATTTTTATCAGCAGCAACGACATTTGTCGAACTGTCACTTGCCTTCTATAAATCTCGACTAGGTGTTTACTATAACGTACGTTTATCTCAAATATATTAACCATCATATTCACCTTTTATGAATGAGGAATAAGTCGTGTCTCTAATCTAGTTCAGTTAATTACACACGATAAGGAGTATTATTGATATTGTATGACCTACATTAGACTTATTTTCAGCTCTTGATTCTAATTAATTATTTGCAATAGAGGCGTTACAATAATGATAATGGAATATATATTTTTTTCGTGTATATTATATCGTTTTAAATAATGGTTTCCTAAGCGTACGTCTACGTAAATGTACACAGTAAAAACGATAGTTTTTTTGCTATATTTTTTAATTATATTTCGTCTAAGAGGAGACGTATGCCTAGGAAACCATTGCTTTACAAGGGTAAAGTAAAAAAGCAAGTCAAGTAGAGAAACTACACTCGTAAAAACACGAATAAACGAAATATAGAGTAGCTTAATACTAACTAACTAATAAGGGTGTATACTGAAATTGTAAGTTTAAAGATAATCGAGTAAAACATTATATATTTTTATGTTTTTTTTTTGAGCTGATTTACAAAAGACATTTTAAGGTGTTTGAAAACGTACGTTTAGGAAACCCAAGTTTAGTGAAATAATATCCGAATACGTTACTACAGATGGAAATACATATATTTCTACATTCTGTCCTAACCTTAATAATATTTATATTTGCATAAATTCCTTATAGTTACATGCAGTTGATATTCGTCAAATTATTCATTTTACAACCCAAGAAATCAGAGTGAATCTGGAGTTTTTATTAATCCATAGCCACAACGCGATGTTTATAAACATGCGCCTATTCTCTATTTAGTTTTGGTTAAATGATTTATGTCGTATTTAAAAAAAATCTTCTATTAAAGAAGCCATAGACGGGAGTAAATATTAAAGAAGTCGTAAAACTAGAAACATTCCTATTTGTTTTATTTGGTCGGGAATATTTCGTTATTGTTCTCGTGAAATATGATGTTTGTGATAATGTGGAGCAAATCTACGTGTAAAAGCAAGTCGTATTTCTTGTTTCATGGATTTATCCACAAATTATTTAATTGCACTCGTAAATATGTGGTTGTGTATAGCCGAACTTATATATTTATTTTTTTCTAGTTAGTATATGAATTCCCCTCACAGAGAATATAATTATTAGTGGTAGTCACGCACGGCCATAAACAGTTTTCTATGTTACTGTGAACAAACAACCTTCGTACTACAGTTTTCACGTAGAACATGAACCGCCCCAGCTTATTTATAATAAAAATATGCTGATTTAATATAAAGAAGAAGACAGACACAATATTTTCCTAAGTGTCGCGAAATAAGTACGCCGGAACGAGGTCGTAAATTGAGTTAAGGTTTTTTCATTACAAACTTGGATGCAGCTTCGTGGAGAGCCTTCTGGCACATATTTTCTCTTAAAAGTGAGTCTAATGTGTAATAGGTTAAGGTTTGGTTAGGTAGTGCTGTATTTTTATCATGGTCATCCATCAAGTGAGTAGACGTGCTCCTTTTTACTTCTATATACGTGCGACTACTAAATTATTCCCCATCGAGCTAAATTGCTTTTCACACACATTCATTTGACCCAAATTTAAATATCATCAATTCATTATTTTATTAATATGTGCAAATTATAAGAAAACGCCTAATAAAATAAATCTGTTATGAAAGGAGACAGACGTCTATGTTTTTGAATGAAAGGTTTTTTTAAGCATCAGCCTCAACATCGATGAGTGAAACAACAAATGATGTTTATCCACAATTTACATTATTAATTCATTGTCTTTCGGAGATCTTAACTATTACTAGTTACACAAGTCACTGAATAATCACCTTACAATACAGGAAATCAGAATAAACCTGGATCAAGACGACCGATCGCGATTTTATTAATATCATTCCCGATCTCCCAGTCGTAATATTCCCTGAGCTATTATTCTGCTTCTCTTCTGGATAAATATATCTCAAAACTTACATTAATAGACAATGTGTCAGCGGACAAATGTAGTTTGTCCATAAATGTCACCAAGAAAACACAAAAAAATATATAGCCACATAATTATATTGTGGAGAATATAAAATACTTATCCACTTTTATTTATAATTGTTACTGGGGAAAAAGTTTAATATAAGCGATGAGGTATTTTTTTGCACACTGCTTAAGTCCATTTTGCCAAAATTTACAGAAGAGACAAAAAACTGATTTAAGCAGAAAGAAGCATACTTAAAACTGCACATTTTTTTAAATCATACACAAATGGAGTTTATTTATTTATTGCATTCAAATTAGTTCTCGACATACGAATTATGATATTTGCCAAATAACATTTTTTTCTGGACCTAAGAAAATATCCATTAGACAGCATTAAAATACGCAGTATGCAAAGAAAGCCGACGAAATGTTAATATGCAAATGTTGAATGTCCATTACCATTTTAATATACCGTGTAATATATATTAATTAATCATTATCTCAGGGGGATAAGACGCATGGCTACAAATACTATGGTCATGGGTTCAAATTACGACTGGGACATCGGGAATAATATTAATAAAATCCCTATTTTAATCCAGGTGTACTCTGATTTTCTGTATTGTAAGGTAAATACTGATTATTAAGTCGGTGACCTGTTTAAGTAGTAATAGTTAAGATCACCGACAGAAAATGAATTAACTTAATACTTTATAATTATGTAGCATCTATGGACGTACAAGATTTTTCCTTTTCCCCATCGATATATTTATTCCCTGGATAAAGCGTATTCGCCTTGTGTGTATAAACAAGCAAGTTTAACACATAGCATACATACATATGTCTGTATGTACAGAGGTTCCAATCGGAAGCAAAGCACGTTTGTGTTTGCTTAAAACTTGCTACTCCATTGATCAATCAGCCGAGTGTACTTTGAATACTACACTACTTTATACTGTCCGACTCACTGAATGCACCTTTACTCTAATAAAATTATAAAGTCGGTTTCTTGTCTCTAAAACAAAGCAACATTAACCACCCAAGTGCCTCCGAACAGCATTGTTCATTTACAAATGGTTACAAGTAGTGATGCAACACTCGATTCGTCAATTGACATCTCATAAAACGGACGAACTTTGAATTACTTTATACGCTTTATCAATCAACATCGATAAACATTCAGAGTGGAAAGTTAACCGGGAAAGTACATGATTTAACAACATAAATTTTGTGTAGACCTTTTGAATGAATAGCCTGATAATGACCTGTTTAATCTGTCTCTTCGTTTGAAACTTTTACTATTTTTGTATCTTATTACCAGACCTAGTCGAAGAGGGTGAAAAAAAATTGTTCACAATTTTTATTACGTGGTAAAATTTTATTCTTCTATTTGAATTTTCGGATATAAACTGAACAATCCTATATAATTATATTAATAAAAAAATAAAATTACTTAAATTTGCATTCAACTTTATAGTTTGTCCCATGAATATAATAATTATGATAACTGCAGATGTATATCATATAATGTTTTGTGTAAAATATCAGAGAGTTAAAAATAATAAAGTAATATTATAAATGCAATCGTTGCAGAGATCGAATACGTCAAAGCACTTAAACTAGGTAAGGTGTTTAATTTTTTTAGAGTTGACAACATGAATCGTCTGGCTATATTCAATATTGGTGCGTATACGAATAGACAAGAGTTTGGTTATTGGTGTGCACGCATACGCACCGCACGCACACACTCTCATTATACTATTATATTGAATACGACCTGTTATCTTGCATTCTTTTCTAGAGTAAAGGTTGTTTCTCAGGCCAGTAAATATCAGCGAATTGAAATAAAATAATACAATAATCTTTTTTTTTATCATCAGTATTGTATCAAAAATAAATAATTTTAACTGTGCCGTAAATAAAGAATAATCGAATCAGTCAAGCATCTCCGTTATATTGGAATTACATGAGCCGTTACAAAGTTTATCCTCTGAAATGATTAGCTTCGGTCGCCAAATGAGCGAACTTTAAATCAAGATCTTCACTTTTTACTCTTCAGACATTGAATCACCAATCAATATCTTCGTCTCCTACTTCTTATATTTACGTATGATCCTCTCCTCCATCTTTTTATTGTCTCTCTTCGCCGTCTACTGTGTTCGCCTCATGAATTTTTATAGTTGATCTGTCTCGCGCTTCTTCGGCACTTTTAACTTGTTTTTTTTTTCCAGGCCACCACCATTATTAGTATAACCTTTCTGCCTCTTTTTTTCTACCATGGCACAATTTAATTTGCTCCTTATATTCGACCACAAACTAATCTGCCTTTGAACTCGGAAATATCTTACGTGACAATACAACGAAATCGACTGTTACGATACTTCTACGTTGTGTACTTGAAATATCAATTTCTGATTCGAAATAGAACAGACGGATTTCTTATATTTTGAAGGCTTTTACAGGCATAAGTGTATTTCCTAGTAATAAATAAAAATGTTCGAATACAATACACAAAACAACTATCCAGTCAACATGTGTTTTGAAAGGACAGAAAAATAACTTTTTTTCTTCACATATTTCATTCATTCATTCATGCAAACACAAATAATTAAGCTCTTCTGTTATTAATTAAGACAGAAAAACGTACATCTTCTTTATAAATCATTACAATTCAATGAATTCACGATATTTTAATAATCAAATATTACAAGGCTTCAGAGAATCCCTTTTATAAACTATTTTTTTCTATTGTACTCTATTTTAATACATTATTTTATTCTCACTATTATTTTCAGTAATATAATCTTGATATCTGTTTATTCTTGACTTATTATTATTTGTTTTATTATTTAATGATTTCAAAGGCGTAAATATAATAAAAATATAAATATCAAATTTAAAAAAATGATAATTAACTCAATCAGCTCTTGGGTTTTTGTACATAATGCTTAAAATAATTTATTTAATAATACTTTTAAATTATGATCTTTTTATTAACCGTAGACTTCAATTCCCAATATTTGAAACAAAATGTCGTCTCTTCTAAGTTATTAAAATAATTTAATAATATGATGCCATTTCCAATCTGTTTATTGTTAACGCCAGAATCAAAATAAATATTTTTTACTTAATTAATTAATAGTATTTTGAAATTTTCATAATTATAAATTACCATTGTGTTAATTTCGGTTGGTAAATTTTCACCAGGAACAATTTTTGTGCGAAAAACACTTCCTTCCCATTCGAAAGTTGGGTTGAAATTCTCGAAAGTTGTTCGAGAGAGATTTAATCCGCTGAAAAAATATTTCAGAGGCACACTGAAATCGTCTGCTTTTTGAATGTGACGAGATATAGACTGTTATATTTTAGTATGTTGAAACATATTATTATTCGTATTAGAGTGAAGGCGCCTTTTAAAGCCCAACTTTTCAATGTCTTTTTTTTCCACCCATCAAATTACTTAACGCCGATGTAGATTGATAGGTCTTTTCACCGATACCGTGAAAATATCAAGCTTAATAAAAATATTCTCTCTCCTTATCCGCTTTATCAGATTCACGTATTATTCGAAGAGGAATTGTTTTAATAATGAGTCGTTGTTTAGCTGCAAATTTGTTTCATTTATGCAATCGTCTCTTTTCAGTCTAAAGCTAATTTTGAACATATCTACGCAACTAAAGCTTAACCATATAATTGCTTTAATGTTAAATAAAAAGTGGTAATTACCAAGAAGTGTTAGTTATTTGAGAAGCACTGTCAATGTGCCGTTTAATTTCCATCCCTCTTGGCAGTAACTTCCTCTTTTATTCGTCGTAATTGGGCTTTAATGGAGTTTTCACCCCTTCTCTAACTCGATTATTTTTCCATTTGAATATGCTACTTTTTATCACTCTCTTTTTACTAATTGCATAATTTTGTCTCTTTTGATTTCAGGTTTGTGACCCTCATTCGGTTATCACCGTAGTGTGTCGTGAGTACTTTTTAATTTTGTAACGTAGTCGTGTTTGTTGTATGGTTATTGAGTTAAAACATAATTAAAAGGGTTTGTAGTTGATGGCATTGAGGGTGAAGCTATGATTTACGGTGGCTTGACTTTGTTACTTTGCTCGCCTTTATTCGATTATCTCTCCAGCTTTATATAAACTTCCATCACCACACAAACAATATATTTTCATCCAGAATCAATTTCTCACCGATAATTCAATGTGGAATCCACGGTATTCGATTCGAAGGAGGGTCGCGTCTTTCTGAGAACCTCTTTACATTTTTGATTCCGAAATCTATAAAACAATCACGGTGCATCTTGTTTTGCTTTTATTTACAATACAGTGCAGTCTCGATAATCCGACACTATTTAAAAACATTTTTTTCTTACATCAGAGGCGCCTTTTGGTGCATAAACCCCCTCCCCCACTCCACGCCACCGCAAAAAGTATCTTCTATAAGTCTTTTCAGGTACTCGCTTTCGCAGACGACGTAAATATTATCGCTAGAACTAAGAACGTGTTAATTGATAAGGTTAGAGCAATAAGGGATGCCGCTAAAATGAACGATGAGATTTACTCATTATATAAGAGCGTGAACGTAGTGCAGTTCATTAGGGCTTTAACACTAAGTTGGGTTAAAGAGCAGGAGGGATAGTATCGGAAATACTATCCAGCAAGCCTGTGGGTAAGAGAAGGCAGGGTAGACCTAGGCTAAGGTGGGCGGACGAATTTTATAAGGTAGTTAGGAGTTTAGGAATTAATAACTGGAGGAGCGCGGCCTCCAATAGAAATAAGTGGAAGATGCTGGTGCGGGAAGCCTTGGTTCATCACTGAACTGGAGTGCTTATGATGATGAGATATATATATATATATATATATATATATATATATATATATATATATATATATATATATATATATATATATATATATATATATATATATATATATATATATATATATATATATATATATATTATATATATATATATATATATATTATATATATATATATATATATTATATATATATATATTATATATATATATTATATATATATATATATATATATATATATATATATATATATATATATATATATATATATATATATATATATATATATATATATATATATATAAAACACAGATCATCAAAAAAACAGATCATCGTCTTGAAAAATGTCGAGTCTGTATTGCGGTATAACCAATCATAACCACTGATACGTTATTTAGCATTGGAGCCTGTCAAAAATTTGACGTTTGCTCTAAAACATAAAAAATGTATAGGTGGTTGGGTTATATACAGGGTCCGCCATCTAAAGTTTTTTTTTTCAACTAGTGCTTATTTCGTGAATGGTAACACTTAGCTCATGTCTGATTTGACAGATAATTAGTTTTATCCTTCCGCTGAACGAATATGGTTGTGTATACGCTTGAACAACGCTGGGAAATATTGCGACATTACTTTGAAAATCATGGTAATGTTGCAGAAAAAAATAATCTTTTCGGATGAAGCTCATTTTGATCTTGGCGGGTATGTAAACAAGCAAAATTGTCGCATTTGGGGCACAGAAAACCCGCACGCATACATTGAAAAGCCGGTACACCCAAAACGAGTCACTGTTTGGTGCGGATTTTGGTCCAGAGGCATAATTGGGCCATTTTTCTTTGAAAATGAGCAAGGAGTGGCCGTTACAGTCAATGGCGATCGTTATCGGGCCATTGAAGGCAAAAATTGAAGAGGAGGATATTGGCAACATTTGGTTTCAACAGGACGGCGCTACGTGCCACACAGCCGAAGCTACACTCGATGTTTTGCGCCCTGTTTTTAAAAAAAAAAAGGTATTTGGCGGACCCTATATATATAGGCATTCTCATTATTAAAATATATAAATAATTTATATGCAAAATATATTTTTTTTAAATTAGGAAGATACCCTGTAAGAAGGGACAAATAAAAAACGAATTTCGCCAATTCAACAGTCATCCCTTTTAATTTAAAAAAATTGTCTTATTTGCGTTCTTGGTCATTTGGGGAATAAATAGTGAAGTGGTTTCCCAGGCCACCACACAACTATGAATTCTTTGGGAATATTTCGACACACTAACCGACAATAACAATTAATATTATTACCAGTGATACTTACAGTTTTTCTTTTGATTCTTCATCAATCTCTGTTAGATTCAATACAGTTTAATCTCGCGGTGTCAATTATCAATGGTATTAATTGAATCAGGATAATTATGAGTCAGTCATCCTTGATATTGAAGTTATTTAGATCAACCTTGCTTCCTGTTTCCCATGGATTACTTTAATTATAATCAATGATTTAGTTTGTTCCCACGACACAACCGGCTTCTTTTTCAAAACCTCCACAGTTTCACGTTTGCACGCGATTTTAAACTACGTGAGACGAGTCTTCGTTATTTGGGGATTACCTCAAATTCCAGCAGAAGACCTCAGTCGATGATATTGCCATTTAGTTTACCTTTGAGGTGATATTATGTAGTGGCATGGCACAAAGTGGAATATATTGCTGCATCTTTTATATTGTTTATGCTGTCGGACTTTGCATACTAAGATATATTGCATCACATATTATACACCGACTATATTACAAAACAAGTTAGAAATTAAAATATATTCCGGTTGTAGGTATAAAAAGTGTGGTAATTGCTGCTAATTCCAATGCGCACAAATGTTTTAGAACAACACAAACTACAGCGGCTTCTTACCATCCTTTATAGATAATCCTCGCCATAATACTCATCGATAATTTTTTTTATATATATATTTCATTGTATCATCGAATTTATTGTATAGTAGGTTCACGATCGTTGTAGACAAACTGTACCAGAAAAACCCCCACCAAACACACTCCTCATTCTACAATAATCGTGAGCCAAATTCAATAATGATTGCGTTATTGAATATAATTGTAATACTACTGCGTGTGATTGTACAGTGTGATTGTGGATGTAAAGTGAGGCTATAAAAAAGTGCACATAGCACAGGAAATGCATTGTTCAGAGTTCCGCTCGTGAAATTTCAGAGCCTCCACTATTACCATGAAAAAAGTTCCTCTGATTCACCGTTTTGTTCTTTTGTGTTTTGGAAATTTGCCGTGACATCGATCATCCATCTATTACTAAACTAGCTTTTCAGGTTAATTAGTTAGATTGATGAAAATAATAATTGAACAAAGGCGCATACAAAATACAGCCCGATGTTTTTTAAGCAACCCCCAAGCGCCATTATGTTTTAAAAAAAAAACATTCACATTTTTATATTTTAACTAGAATTTAAAAAATATATTTTAAAGCACTTTAAATTACACAGTCTCTCGTTAGATTGTTTTTTTTTTGTAATAATTTTATACTTATACCCATTTTCAATTCCTGAATTTGAAACATTTACCGCCCTTGAAATAGAAGGTGATGATTTGGGTTACTTTGATATAAATATATTAAACCTGAGTGCCGCAACAAACCGGGCCAACCTTTAAGGGTAGTGCATTAATGCATTATTATTTATTAAATGGCGATATAGACTTTTACAGTTGAAATGTAATGACACATTACAATGAGTACATTTTAGTTTACAAGTCGAGGGAAGAGCGAAACATACCCACATTAAAAAAAATCATCGCAAAAATAATTGAATAAAAAAATAAATACAGTCGTCACAGCCACTACTGCGTACTTCACAGAAACAGTTGATTCCAAGATGTTGTCCCATTTTTTTTTTAATTTTTAGTTAATAATAAAATTTCCCCATGTTTATTATTAAAATATTTAAATCCGAGAAAGCCAAACTCGATGCAGAAATATTTAATTAAAGCTTTTAAAATGAAACGCTTTTAATAATTTAACATAAATTATTTGTACGCATTTTAACTATTTCAATTTAAAACACGACTAATTGATTTGGATATTTTCGAAGCTAATTATATTAAATGTGTATTTCTTTTTGCTCTAATCAGGCATTAATAATATTAAATAAATATGAATATCGAGTTGATGCCATTATTCGTCGTGTGTATCAAAGGTAGTAAATTTAGCCAGAACAGGTAGGTGCAATGCATTGGTACAGTGGAAGAAGACAGGTCATAGATTATGATATCGAACATTCCGTTGAAGTAACTTTAACCATATGTCTTTGCAAACAGCGACATGAAAACTTAGTGCTTCGGGTGTCACACAACAACATGCTTGACCTTTATAATATTATATTATGTACTATTCGGCCAGTTATATAATATAACTGTGTGGTTATAGTTTCATCTTTTTGCTGTTGCACGTACCGGCACTTTTTATCCAGGTTACTAGCACTTGGTATTGCAGCTTTTCACTGCTATCCTTTACAGCCACTTTGTTCTCATCAACAATATTGGATGCTAACTATTATTACAATCGTTCGTTCCTCTTTAACACACCGCTAATTATACCTTCTGAACTAGACTCTGCCTTTTATAACTCCAGTTACGCCCACGAGCCGTATCGATTTTGAGTATAAACTTAATTAAATTCAACACAAATGTATACTAATACGAACGACCACAATCTAGTCTTTAATTTTATCTATATACCTATAAACTGACAATTTTCAAAGAGAGCATTATTAATGTAATGTCGTATTCAACGTGTCTTCTTACAGGTTTACTATGATGTCCTGGATTTTAAGGTTTATAAAGAGGCTATTTAAAGATCCGCCCTGTCGGTAACATGTGGAACTAGTAATAGTTAAGATAAAATACCTTCGGGGTGTATATAAGTTTTTTTTAATATTTATGAATAAGCTTCTGATACAATTTGGGTTACAATTAAGAGTAAAACTGCATAGTTAACTCACCACGTGTATGATAAATATCAAGATGATTGAACAAGAAGATGAGTTTGACAGTGGTTTACACTAATTGTCTGAGTCAGACTCATCTGCTTGGTCCACCATATTGATATTTATACATCCAGTTGTCTAGCATTCTTATTGGCAATAACGAGTAGATACGTTTTCATCGTTGTGATATATTTTTAATAACCTGACAATATACTCTCATTAAAATATACAGATTGATTGATAGTACATAATATTTGGTTAAAGAAGTTCCAGTAAATCAAATAATCAAAAGGCACCTTTGATTAAATATACTCAGATGGACAATGCAATCCTTTTCACTTGATATTCTCAGAAGTTGTTAAATAGTGAGTAGGCTTGATGGTGTGATATCCAAAGGTCGGTCGTGTGTTATAGTGGTTATGTTATCAAGTTCAGCGAAATGCGGAGTGTCTGTGGTGATGATGGTGATGATAGTATGTATATAAGTAGCAAGACCAGTTCCCGGAGCTGAACCTGGTGCACTGGTGATATCGGATGCCTCTGTCATCAGATATCATTGCCGGTTGCATGTTGCCCTTACTTGCTTATTCCTATCTATCTCCTCCATCACCGTCGTCGCCGCAGCCGCTGCTTGTTTTTATTATTTTATATCAAATCCCGGGGCCGATCTCCTTAAAAGCCTTTTTCATGAGCCTCCATACCTTCACGCTGTCATCGTGGATGACTTCACAAATATATACAATCCCCCTAACAAGCTTGTTATATTTTAAATTATAGATATAGTATTGTATTTGCATGTCTTTGACGATGACTACACAATTTGTGCAAATCACCAAGACGTTGATAAAATAATTAGCTTGTTAAATTTGTCTATACAACATAGCTTTAATTGGACTTCAAATATTTTAAAGGTTTTCATTTAATGCCAACACGACCACAAAACATATTTAAAACAGGCCATTTATTATGATAGTTTTCGAATCTTCTTTTATTATTAATGATAATAATAATGTTTGGCAATACTGTTCACTTAATTTGCGTTGCTCGTTTATCTGCTTTGAATATTTTTTATGGTCGTGTTGCATTGCATGGTAAGTCTTTAAAATATTTTAAGTTCAGTCAAAGACATGTGTGTTTAAATAAAATTGAAAAGGATACTATTCATTCACTGATGTTTGGCCTATAAACATAGAGATAAAGATTAACACCTATTTTATAACTTATTAAACTATTGGTGATTGGTTCTTCTTCACTTTTGAAACAAATCAATTTAGTAAGTTCTCCCAGCTTCACATGAATATTCACCAGCTTAGAAACAATGTTTGCAATAAATGCTTATTCTATATATTATAGTTTCCATATAGAATGCAAACTCGTTGAATAGTTGATGTAATAAGCAGCATTTCCTGGTATAATAAATAACGGCATCACTGGCCGTGGTTATGGTAAACCTGTCGGTGTCGAGTACTGAGCAAGGAGCACACTTTAATTATAATATTATTTAGTTTATACAAATACAAAAGACCAAACAATGAAGCGGTGTCATATTGCGGCCGCTTTGTAAAGCGATATGTGCGATTGTATTAATAAACACGTTTTTGCATTATGCTGTGGTTACACAGTGCCAGTTAGCGGCGAGAAGCATAGGCAGCATATTGCGCTTTAATCTTCTGACATTAGAAAACTTCTCGAACGACAGTAGTCAATACCACCGATATATTAGCAGGCCATACAACTAGACGGCAGACGACGCAGATGAGTAATTAAGGTGATTAACAATAATGAAGAGCGATGTACTCCTCTATGGAGAATTCAGACGAACTAACATGTAGCGCGCTTACACAATTAATTCTCAGTCAGACTCGTCTACTTGGTCCACTATCTTGATATTTATACCCCCAATTGTATGGCCTGCTAATATATCGGTGGTATCGCAGCAGCTCCCCTCCTACGCTTATGCTGTGGTTACACAGTGCGAGTAGCTACACTCCAACTTGCAGGGTGTAACCACCGCATTACTACGAGTAGTGGAGGAACATTTCCTATATAATAACCGTGAATTAGTACAGTAGAAGTACGTGAACTCTCCTTGTGCCAACACTTATACATTATACACGCCACTGTCCTTAATTACATATCTTCACTAGTCTATTCCACAATAATACCTGAATATAAGTGTTGCCGGGTGCACTGCGAGCTCTCGACGCGCCAGATCCTATCAAACCTCTCTTTTATTATACGTGCTCGTTATATTATATTGTGGGGTCTGACCGGACTACAAATATCTCCAAACTTTTTAAATTGTTCCATTATAATGTATAGGATGGGGGACAGACTGTTTTATTTATGGTCACGCGATCCGATATGTCGATCAAATTCGATGTGACTCATCTGCTTATTTTAATAGGAGGTGATTAATTGGATATTTTTTGTTTAAATTGCATTCAAATTAAAGTCTCCTGCAGCTAATTTAAATCACCGTGATTATTAACCCAAGATGCTACCAGGTCATAGCACCATCTGATTTCTAAATTGGTGCAACTCCAATTAGTTCCTTTATTTAAATATTTAAATCAAAATATTATTAGTACCTCGTTTCATTAAATTCGTGATTTGGATAAAAGGGGAGTCACGTTTGAGCTAACATTATTAAAACACCTGCTCGTCTGAGTTACCTGTATATAATTATAATTTTTAGCTGCACGTGCCCAATGTGCAGAACTTCTGTTGTACGGACGATTGAACATTAGATTTATAGTTCAAGAATTAAAGTCCTAGGTGGAATAAGGGCGGATTGCTGGATACACCCCTTTTCCGTAAAATTACTTCATGCAGTATCCCATGCCTTCAAATAGTATTGTTTTGATACCAGCGTAATAAGCGTAAGCTCAGGGATAAGTACTGTGCCTACAAATACTGTGGCCGTGAGTTCAAATCCCACTCAAGTCAAGAATTTTTAAATTGATTTGATTAGTTATTACGACTGGAAGATCGGAAATAATATTAATAAAATCCCGATCGATCGTCTTGATCCAGGTTTACTCTGATTTCCTGTATTGTAAGGTAAATACTGATTATTAAGTCGGTGACCTGTGTAACTAGTAATAGTTAAGATCACCGACAGACAATTAATTAACACGTTGTTGTGTATAAAAAACACTCTCTAAGACCCTCTCTAATAAAATAATAAATAATGCTCCTCGGGGCGTAAATAAATAAAATAAAATTGATTCATTCTCTGGAAATGATTTTTTGTTTATTGTACTGTCATCTCCTGATTAGTTTGTTTAAAAAACAAGCAAACAGGAATAGTAGAGCTAATGGGAATAGTATTCTTGAAGATGGTGAAGCAAGAAAAGTGGCTGAACAAGTCTTGTTATCCAAGACTGGTTATTCCGTCCACCTGCAAGCAAACCTGCTCATTCTTAATTCAATCCATTCATGTGAAAATGCACAACGCAATAAAAATTTATTAATGAATATACGTGTAGATAATTCTAATATCATCACTCCGGCTGTCTGCCGCGCAATACATTATAATAAAAGTTATTCAATATGAAGGCTGCGGTGAACATTAGCCAGTCAAGTTGAAGGGAAACATCTTAAGTAAATAGTTTGCTAGACGTGTATTGTATAAGTTAACACCTACTAAACAAACAGGCTAATTGGCTCACATTAAATTTACTTTGTTTGAGCATAGTCATGCTTGCAAAATATATTTATATCGAGACCATATTTTAAGCGACACTTTGAATTTCGAAAAGGCATAAAATATGATCGTTGCTTTTTACAACCCCGACGACTTTGTGGGAATAAAACACAGTGTGCACGAAGCTTATTTTTATGACTTTGCGAGTGTCTTCTTTCTTCTCGCATTTGATGTTTAGTAAATATTACTAAAGCAGCCGTCTTTTATAGCTTTCGAACTATATCAATATGCATTAGTGGCATTCATTAATATTCCGTTGGGTAATTAGTTGATTGTAACCGAATCCGTCCCATGACAATTGACTCAAGGGATGTAGTTTTTTTTATTATATATAATTAATGTAGAGTATATTAAGGTCTCGGTCTGATAATTAGAGTCCCAGTCCCCAGTGAAACAATGTATTCATAGTGAAATAAGCGAAACTATTACAATACAGTACTGTTCTATACGAAGTATCTTGCCTTAATTAGTGACTGGAACTCATTGTCACTGAACTTGTTAACATTATATAATCACCTCAGAAATAACAAAATATCAATCCCATCTATTAATAGCAAATATTATATTTAATTCGGGAGGATGGAGTAGTGAAATTATATTTTACGTGGTATTTAGTACAAAACGCGATAGCTTCTAATTAGTGAATATCTATCGAATTTGAAAGGAATTAAACAAATAAAAAGGTTTTATCCTAATACAATATATTAATAAGTTTGGTCTCGTTATCCCTACACTTCAGTAGCATTTTTTTCAGTATTTTTTTTTCTTGTCTTGATATCAGAGGCGCCTTTCAGGGCATAAACCCCCTCCCACGCCATGCCATCGCTAATATCGTAAAATATTATAACGTATATAATAGTATAAAAAAACAAACCGCAACAAAAGATTTTTTCCTCCTTTAATTTTAATATTTTGAAATTTAATAATCCGACATTTGGTGGTCCCATATGTGTCAGACTATCCAGACTACACTGTACAACTATTTATTAGTATTATCTATCATTTGAGTCTGTCTTTTGAATTTAACTTTTCCTTTAAAAACATAAACTAAATTTCTAAATTTGTAATCCTTAAACTATGGCAACTTTTTATTAAAAGTGTTCTCACAACCTAAGGTACCCCACACACGTTCAGTTCGAACTGAACGTATGTGGAGGCCACTATGTTAATATTCTTGGTAGCCCTGATTAAATAACTCAGTGTTTATATTATCAGAATAGGAACATTATATGCACACCGACCGGTTGTGGAACGTGGAACTTAACTCGTGGCAAAGTGAACTTGTTCCAAAGTCTCACCTGAAATCTAGATTCGCATATAATAGTGGTTGGTCGTAAAAGTGTAGTGTCGATAGTATGGTCTAAAATCATTTGTCAGGTTCTTTGCATCCACCATACCTGACACCATCCCCGAATACCAAGTAGTCCCTGCTACGTGATATTCTGCTCCTTGATCCTGTTTATAAGGAACACTGGACTTTTACACGCTTACAAACTACTTACATTCACACTCTTCTTCTATCACACTCTCACTTTACATATTTCCCATATAATCAACACCTGACGTACCTCTTTCAGACATCATATTCCTACAAATTATACCTTTTTGACTGTGGCAAAGAAATGGATCGTATTCGTTTAAAACATATCATTATCTTGTAAGAAAATAATAAGTAAAACCCACCAATATTATGGCGATTATAGAATACGGAATTATATCGTATCGTTATGGAATTAGTTGATAACAATTTGAACATTGTTCTTTAAATAATCCTCTTTCTTTTATAATTGTCCCTGTGTCATAGCATTCATTAATTTATAGACCTTGATGGGCTTTTTAGAGATGTTGGTAATTCAGTTATTACACAGAGCTTCTCTGCCCGACTTAATATTCATTCACCTTACAATCCAGGAAATCAAAGTAAACCTGAGACGATCGATTGGGATCGATGAAAAAGCGCCTAATATTTGCAATATATTAAACATGTAGAGTCACTGAGCGTTACTTTTGGCCAATCAGAGACGTTTTTAGCAAAATAATAATGATCAGTATTTTATTAATATGACTCGAAATAGCCTATCATTTTTGCGTTGATGATGATGATTATTAGTGGTCCAGAAAGAAAATAAAGAACCACGTGCGTTTTTAAGGCAGAAAGCTATTTTATTGGTCGAAATAATTAATGCTCGTATTTAGAAGTTAACAAGCTCTTCTTATTTACAAAAGCATATAATGCCTAATATTTACTATGATTTTTCGAGTACATGACTAATATTTCACCTAGAAGTTAACTTGACTTCTCATAGTATTATATTAAAAGCTTTCTATTTAAATGTGTCTCCTAATGACTGCTCATAACGTCCGAAACACATTAAGCCTTTGACCCGGAACATACTAGTTCCGTTTCTTCCCTTCGACTATTCGCAAAAGTCTAGTTTCCTCCTGTAAATATAGTCGGATTGAATCACTATTAAATATTCATCAAATAAATGAATATTTTAATGTGCTCCAATCATAATTAGTGACTTTATAACGGCCTTTGTGTAAAATGTAACAGTGGTATGCGAGAAAGGGTCACCCCATAAAACTAAAGCCTTATTAGGGTGACACATGAAAACGGACGCAACCTTTCTGCGTCGTCAAAACATTCAATGATCTCGTGAACTTCTCTAATTCGTCCCTTGACAAATTACATTTCGCTTTAATTAATATTGGTTTGTGTAATGTTTCAGATCTTTGATGCTCCCGGATTATGTGTTCCTTGGTAAGTTACCCTACTGTTGGGATTTCTTTAGATGTAAAAAGCTGTACTCGACCTCGATGAACCTTTCAACATGGAGCCCTTTCAATTCGCTGACATTTGTGAAGTCTTGCGCACTTTGTATGCAATCACGAATTGCGTACAATCAGGTCACCTCTGCTAAATAATTATTTTATCATAAATTTACATATGAAGATTTCATTGGAACTGTAATTAATAGATCTTCGATAAAATGACAGCACCGTTCACATCTATAGACTATTGGATCTTTAGTTCGCCGAATTTTTTACAGTAATATACGGATCTCGCCACTCTCTTTTCCACCAATTCTGCCACATACAAGGCATGGTAATCTTATCCAATATATTGAAATTCCATATTAAAATTTTTAAAGCACATATAGTGATGATTGCATCGAGGATTCTATTAAATTGGTACGTGTCTTGCTAGTTTCCAACATACACGTGTGCAGCAATGTTCGTCTTATCTATTTGCACGTGCAAATCCTCATTCACTAATACCAAACTCCACTATCTATATGCACTTTGTCACTTATAATTGCCTTTGTTTTGAAATAGTTGTATTCATATTAACACGTAACATCTCTAGTTGCAATATGTTATCAGTTTATGAGAAATCCATCCGTTTTGTCAATTGTATTGTAATATGCTCTACAAAAAAAGAGTTCGTGGGTATTTATTTTTTTAAATAAATTCGATCTTTGTTTTTATTTTCAAGGAGTTGCTTTTATGATTTGCAAACCTATAAAAGGAAGATAGATATGTTAAGCAAGTATAGAGTGAACTTAAAGGGGATGGGGCGTATTTATTTTACACTAATTATAAATATGTCATATAATTATATATATATATATATATATATATATATATATATATATATATATATATATATATATATATATATATATATATATATATATATATATATATATATATATATATATATATATATCTATATATATATATATATATATATATATATATATATATATATATATATATATACACATATATATATATATATATATATATATATATATATATATATATATATTGTTAGGATGTTAGTAGAAATATGGTTACCAGTAACAGGTGACCTAATAAAATTATTAGTAAAACTATACAAAAAATATATTAAAGCGAATGCAATCCTAAAAAAACATTCATTCAGGACTCGAACCTGCATCTTCGAATCTTGGAATACTCTCCAATATGATAATTATATTATTAGTTTGGCTATTAGAAATTATTATCGCTCACATGATGATTGCATATTGTGCTTATCATAAAAATCATCAGCAGTCTATTTATATGTTGAAGTCTGTTATAAAATTATGACAGACTGTCAGAGCCATGTCCAGCCAAAATGTATTCGTCCCTTTATTTTTCCAGTTCCTTTACAAGCAATTCTAGAACTAAATAGTTGGCATAACAATGGCCTATAATATAGTCAAGACTATAATTAGTAATTATATTCATGCAGGACAGATGACCGCAAACATCTGGTCAGTGAATAGTCTAACATGTCCTCCCTTGTCAATATATTATTTAGCACACAATATACAGATAATACGATATTATTGCAACAGGGGGCATCTGTTTGATTAGTCTCTCTCTATTCTGTGTGAATGGTGAATGTAATTCTGGTTCCAAATGAAACTTTAATGTCATTCGAATGCGTTTTTCTCAGACACGAACAGATGAAAATCGTCGCGCATTTTGCGCTCTTGCACTCGCCTTTTATTTCCGACAATTTATCGCACCTTTATCGTTCTCATCTCTACTTTACCTCTCTTCCATTTTTATTTAAGAAATATTACGTCTCGACAATCCCCCATTGCTCATTAATAATTATTTATTATGATATTCGATACGTTTTCAAAATGCCGTCACTCTATATTAACAACATCTGTTCGGCGGCTACTGTTTAAGTTACCTTAAAAAAATACAATTTGCATGCAAAATCGGTTGGCGTGGTTTAAAATGATTGAATTTAATATTTTGTATTATTGAATCCAATTATTTGACTATGAAATTGCTTCATACATAATGCGCTTTTTTAACATAAACCGCAATATTTTATAACCGATTTCATATATATGTATATGTATAATGTAGCCAAAAACAAATAAATTAATTACGAAATGTTATTGGTGAATGTTTTTTTATTTAAAAAAATATTTTATTCATTTCATTTCATATGTATAAACATTCGTGAGAACTTTTGACATACAATACAAACAAATGTAAGAAAACAAAAATAAAAACAAAGAATAATATAAAATAAAATGGAGGAGGCAATGGTTTATTTGTTTAGCTTTTACACAAGACAGAATTGGTGGAAATGAAATTTCCCGGTGTAAAAAATGATATGAAAAATACTATAAAAAAGACAATATAAATTATATTCAAACACCAACGTTTAATTTTTTTGAGAAATCATGAATGATATACTAAAAATTAATGGCTCTTTTGGGTAATTTAACCCCTTGTTACCATATGTTGTCAAGATACAGTTAATTCAGTGACGGTATAGATGATATCAATCGGAAAAGGTTGTTTCTAATTGTATTCGGGGCGAAGGTTAGCTACAGAAGAATTGTTAGGGACATCAGATATACGATTTGATAAATGAATCGTCGTTTTACAATAAGTAGGTGATGTATATTTCAGTGATTAGAAGCTAAAAGCCTCCTTCCTGAATAATCGACCTTCCACCCCTAATGTGAAAGATAAGCCACCCCTTCAATACGTCGCACTTCACAACTTTATATTATATTTATACGAGAGTGTGCTTTGTTTTTCACGGGGTATATTGACTGATTTATTTGACGTTTTGTTTTGTGTACCGAATTCGGTATTGCATTATTTGTGAGAATAGTTGGAACCGTATCCTTTGGGAACCAAAATCCCTTACATCCTTCGCTACTTACCCACACGCAAATGCTGGATCGAGTTTCCCCACTCCCGAAACTCTGAATCTCCTCTTTCTGAACTTTACCCGTGTTTATTTCAAAGACACAGATACTTTGATTTTACAACAATATCATATTTAAAATATTCAAGAACTCAATAATATATCGTTACAAATTCTCAGACAGTCTTATTTATTTTTAGACGTCCTGAAAGTTGTAAAGCAGGTGGCGTTTGAAATTGCGACCTCGTTGGATTTGTTAAAAAATTCAAAAGGACCGACGTCCCGCCAACACATTGCCTGTAAAAAAAATACCACCTTTATTAAAATTGCATGTAAACCCCCAATACCATCCTGACACCTTGCTCAGAATTGCCCACAAACCTTTCATTTCACGCTTCGCTCATTAACAAATTATATGCAATCCCTTGCAGGCGTGACCTGAATACTGAGACTAAACTAAACGGTAACTGAAGGCAATCACATAAATATTTAATCCATTTTTCTAGTGGGTATTTATTGAATCCAACCAAAGTCTGATTTAGTGTGATATATATCAGGAAAGGTTTTTTTTTGGCAAAGACGATCAGGTCTAGTGGAATGTAAACCGAGGGTGTATTTTGAATAGGGTATCCTTTGTGGGCGTCGCGACGACCTGAAAAAATGCAATATCACGCATTTTGCCGCAATACCGCAGGGTATCCCATAAACCAATACACCAAGGGGATTTAAATCATCTATACCTGTATTTTTAGGGTAAATGCGTGTTAATAAAGATGTTATTCAATACCCGATGTAAACGGAGACGAGAAGATGAGGTCAAGCGAGAAATCACGCTTTAACGAAACCCAAGACATTTATTAATAAAAGATAATAATCATCACAAAGGTGTTTTAAATGAGATGTTAATAGGAGACGCAGATTTTAATCCTGCACCAAGGGATTGGTATAATATATTTGTTTGGATTTCTCAAAACTCTAAAGAAAAAAATCATATGTTACAATTAAGTGCGTGGTGCATAACTAATAAATCCGCGAACTTTGCGAGCAGTCTCAGAATAATTTCCCCCATTTTTAAATTAAAAAAGCGCACCATTTTTAGTAATAGGAATGAAATTTCAATGCCTTCAAATGCACAAACTTTAAAAAGTGCATGATACACACATGAATACGAGTAGCCAAAAAGAGTCAAGACATCTTAAGACCACGACGAGCTTCACCTCATATTATTACCGGATCAATTTTCACAGCCCACTAGCTACTAAAATAACATTTATTTTTAATTTATCACACTTTAGTGGAACAGTGACCTCCCCTTTGACACAAAAGTGAACCTGTCGGCTGTCATATGAGTAAATTGAGTTTAAATCCCGGCAGGGATGACATGGCCACTATATTTTACCATCTTGTTCCCTGAAAGCTCTCTTCTAAGTAAATGAAGTCACTCTTGGTGAATTCTAATTTCCACTCCGAGGCTTTATTATGTTTAAATATAGCAGCAGGTCCGTTGAATCCTTTATGAGATAGTGGTATTGGTGGGACTGGTATTAAAAATGCTTTTGGTGCAGATATTATGATATAAGGCTTTCAGGTGGTGGTGCTGCTTCCTTCCGACTCCATCTCCCCACAATAACCACAATCGACATCTATTCCGGTCCAACACGTCCAGAATTATATTTAAAATTGAATAAAATCCACTCGAGCTATTCATATTTGAGATATAACTACTAAAAGCTTTTGTCAATTGGTTGCTTATCACAGATTCTATTCTTTAATTTTATGTTGAAAAACAACACAGTTACGCTCTCGCTACATTGTCGCCACACACAAATAGTTTTATGTATATGCGCATGCATACATAGATATCGACTGCTCCAGCGTATAATATCGTAAGTGCAAAAAAAATCTGTGTGCTCTTTATGGAACTGTGCCACATATTCAATCTGGTAACACTGCCTGTCACGTGTCACTCGGTTTAATTATTCTTTATAAAATATAACAGTTTACGATTAAATACCTTCTATTGACAGAGTAATGAAATATTTTATAGATAATAGATGAATCTACATTAGTTGTCGGTCAAATAGGACTATTTTACTATGTCGAAAAAGTTCCACTTAATAGGTTAAATAATGATTGAAAATAAACATTTTTTGACGTTTCATACATTTGGCACACGTTTGCTTACGGTAAACGAATTTGCTATGAAGCACTGCATGGGTTACCTGGTATTATAAAATATTTTGGAATCATGGATCGCTTAAACAATATATGTATAATTTACTTTTTAATAAAATTGAGAATATTTTAGGGACAAAACATATTTATATGTTTGGCGCACCTATTAATGGCAACCATATTTATTTCGACTCATACTAATAAGTCGCTGTCCAATTTAATTCTATTATTTTTGCGATACCCTACCTCGCCTAAAAATATTGTATAAATCTGCATATTGTTCAATTTATCATTATATATTCCATGTTAGCAGGAAAAAAATCGCATTTGGTATATGTACATATATTTATTATAAAATATTGTATACTACCGTAACTCGTATCGGTATTTTATTCCCATTTATCAAAAACCCGTGTGAATGTAAAAGCAGAGGCTCGTTGAAGTATGTCTCAAAACATTACGTACTGTATTTTAATGTAAAATTTACCACCAGCTTAATATCCAATTGAAATCCAAAGAATGCAGTCTCAAAGAAGCCATTAAATTTGATTTCGTCTTGCGACACGCATATATTAAATTATATAATATATTTTCAACCACATCGCGTCTTCCACAATATTAAATATTTCACGTGTTGAACTACTATGAATAATGAAAATTTACAATTAAATTCTGTAAAATCCCGAATATCGAATGATTAATTTCCATCTCTGTTTTAATCGTTTTTGTTCAACAAACATGTTAAAACGCTGCTAATTGAAATTTTCCAATTTCTGTTTGCACTCCATTAATTGGCGTTTGTATTTTTACGCCGCCACTTTCATATATTTTTTTTTAATTTATAACGGCCGTGAAGTTTAATATTAATAGGCGCTGTGGTTAATTAAGATGTACACACACATTTGATGAAGGCAGGTGTCGTTATTTAGATGAAGTTAAACAATGGCCTTGTAGATAATACAGGTGCTTAATACACGCCCGCCATAATAAAGTTATATTGTTGTGTTTTTACTGAAACCACCTTTTTGAATTATTTAATTAAGAAGCCGTAAAAAGCTCGACTAGTCGTTAGGCTGACTTTATCGCGCCCACTTCATACATTCCATTATATTCTCTTGATATTTTTATATGTGTATTAAAGCAGAGTCCAGTTAGTATCCAATCTGGCAGTAGGGTGTATGTAAAAATGTATGCTTGAAAGTGGCTCTTTATGAAAATAGAATTTTGTATGCCCTCCAGAGATACGGCTATGAGACAGTTATGAATGTCCACACACTACTTCTACTTTTGCACACTATTCACTTTCAAATTGCAAGTCTCCTTTGTTCAATCTAAAATACCAGCATTCATTTTATTTTACTTCACTCTACTATCTTACCTCACTTGGTATATCTACTAGATCTGAAGGACTCATCGCTGTGGGGTGGCCTGGGAAACCATCTCTACTATATTCTCCCCTAAAAGCCACGGTGGCCTGGCCAACCCCTTATAAAGGGAATACCATCAATGGGGAAGGCTTTACGATATTTATTTATTTTATTTTTCAAAAGAACCTTTATTTTTATTATACAATTTCTTTATTCAATATAATTTGCGTACAATGTTTTGATACATTATGATTAGTTGTTACAGTGTTAAGTTTATAGACTTAGTCTTTTACTTATTTTAATACGGAGTATAATCAATTGATATTTAAAATAATTAATAAGTCATAACATAATTTATGGGAAAAAATACAAAAACCCACTTGTAGAACTACTAATATATATATATAAATATTATACATATATAAATATATATATATATATATATATATATATATATATATATATATATATATATATATATATATATATATATATATATAAATATTATACATAATAAAAGAACCTTTATATGAAATGTAAAAATCCCCATAAATAACAATCAACTCCATTGGTGACCATCGTCAAAAACTAGAGTATTTTTATAAGTATCAAAACCAACAAAAACGGATTTTAATAGCATATAACTATAAGACATCCAGTGATGCTCCAAGATCAGACAATATTATCTGATCTTGGTGAGATGTCATGTAATTATTTATTTATTCGCTTTCCACCTATTCACATTATATCGTTTAATTAAACTCTATGCGGTAACAGGACGTATTTATATGGAAAAAAATATTCACCTGATCTTCACTGACATATTTTAATAAGCGAGAATCTCGGCGGCAGGAATGTTAATATAAAAATAGCCTCTGTTAAATAGTAACATTATTAAGTTTTCATGATGAAATATTTAATAACAAAACCGAATAATTCTGTGATTGTCGAAATCGTACTAAATTTCGAATGCATGCAAATATTTCGCTTCGATTTACATTTTTTGCCCGGTTTCGGGAATTGTTTGCTTTGAGCAGAATTTAATTTCGAATATTTCATATTAATTCAACCACTACACGAGTATTTATATAATTTAAAATTAACAACTAAAAAAATAATTTCAATGTATATTTTAAAAGCTTTTTATTTGCCTGTTTATGAATTATTTGACTCTAATAATCGGTTTAGGATTCATTTTACAATCTATAAAATCAAAATAAATATTTGGTTATCACACACACAACTACAATATCCAATTGCTGTCAATATTTTTTATTAAAATTACAGCAGATGGCTAATCTAACTAATTTCACAGCTTGAATTCCTGTAAGCGGTCCCGCACACGTTCAGTTTAACTGTCACTTTGGACTGACTCGACAACTGATAACTGAATGTGTGTGGGTTCCTTTAGCGGCAGCTATAATAATTCTATATATTAACATGATACTCACCTCTCCTTTTTAATATTTTACCTACACATAATTCCACATTGTTAAAACAGTGTATTAAGTTTTCGATCGGAGGATTATGCGCACATCTTTAGAAATCTATGATCTAATATAGGCTTATTAGGGAAATTAAGTACTGACCGCAAGAATGAGCGAGTCTTTTTCCACGAAGGATAAGAGAAACTCTATGTTTGGCTAATAATAGTACAGGTAAATAATGATTATGGTAATGCCAGGGTCACGCTCTCTTACCTGTCCATGGTGTACCTACTGCAAATTAAGCCTCCAACATTGAAGAGTATCGTGACTTTCTTAGTCACGAGCTCTTGCCACCGTTGCCTCTTGTCACCGTACAATATTTAAAAATGTGGTCAGTCAGTTTATTTCGTGTTAGGTATTTAATTGGCAAGAATTCCTGGAACTAGTAGTGGCAGAACTCGCCACTTCTCTTGCTGGAGATGAATGGAGGCCGAGGATTCCACAGGCCACATTGCCTCATGCATATGAATTATACTATCCACAGACTCTACATCTATTCAAATAAATCAATATTTTTATTTAAAAAAACATTCACTTAAAATCACCTCCTATAACTTTAACATAATTTGAAAATCTTTACAATAAATAAGTTTGATATTGGAGTATCGATGGGGTTTATCCGGAGTTTAACGGAATTCAGTTAAGGTACTACCGGTAAGGGGAAATGCAGCAGCCCACATAATTTATACCATATCGGTTATATCTTAAACCACTATAAACTTTACTATTATAACATCAACTCTACAATTTATACTATTCAAATAATTTATTTATATAAATCACAAGTGCACACGCCTTATAGTACAAAACGCACCTTCTGCATGCAAAGTGGGGAATTTTTCACAATGAGGCCAATAAAAAATAAGAACGCATTTATATGCTTCTATAAGCTGAAATGAAATACTCTCAACAGAATGAACTTGCTATAAGAATGTGCGCGAGATGATTCTCTACAACTTCCATGTAACGTAACGCTTGGGTTTCCTAGACAAACGGCATCGTAAAGACAGTCGTAGAATTGCTTTGCTATACTGTTGGTCAGATTTTAATTCCTAAGGCTCAAATGAGGCACAAGGCTTGAACTAACACCGAAAAAACAATATAATAAAACAACACTACTACCGTCTTTACAGTCTACGTTTACGGCGACGTACGCCTAGTAAACCATTACTTAACGTAATAAGAATGTAACAACGCGTTATTTATTTTTACCCAGGAAATCTTTGTCTTATAAAACTCATCCCTGATCACTCAAAATAAAATCAGTGCGCCAACCTGTTATCTATTCCCAAAACAAACCTATGGCCTATTCGCTCTCTATAGAGACAAACAAAATGTGATAGTATGAATATTTGTTATTTTGTCTCTATCGATATTGAATAGGCTATAGTGTATTAAATTATCGAACTCTTTTGTGTAGTCTTCTCTTAATACTTGATTATTTCTCGTATCAAAAGAGCTGTTCACGATGTTAAGATTTTGATTAACACGTGGGATTAAGTACAGGTAGATTTAGCGCTGGGTTAATATTAAATTAATTAAATATTTATGATGACATGGAGAATATCACATGTAATTTAAAGAGTTTCCCATGCAGGTTTGTGATTTATCAATTAGGGTGTGATTGCCGCTGTTCACGATTCATTTGCGTAATGTTTTCAGTGATAAAGGAAGAAGTCCTGAAGTGTTAATGTAGTGGAAAAAGACTAGTCTATGGTGGCATACATACATACACCAATTGTAGCATTTATCATTTCCCATTCCATTCTCATGCATGACCGAATATCACCAAAACCTATAATACTACTATTTATCAATCTCTTCCGATTCACCTCATTCCTTCGACAACTACTACTCGTTTATCTTGCCCATTACACTTCGATTGTTTCACACATTTTTTAGAAATATTATGTGGTGAGTGAATTTCGTAAACCTTATGGTTGGAATAAATCACCTCGACTTCTATTTTATATCGGCACACGTTTATTTACATTTAATTTTCATCACTATTAAAAAGCGCACGTTGCTCGCCTATCAACTCTGAAGAGGCTCTTTAATTTTGAATATACATATGTATTTTTTAATCTATTTTTACAAAAGCTATTTATGGCGTTTTTAAATAAATTGTGTTGAAAACCCCGCAATAACTTTTTTTATTAAATTTCCCTTGGGTGTTTAATATTGTTAGATATACAAAATATAAACACAGTATATGATACGTTGTTTATATGGTTCTTATATAAAAAAAATCTGGGGAAATATTTTATTTTACTTATCTAAAATAATCATGAATGCGGAAAAACCTGTGAAAATAGCTTTTCAATGAATACCTGTTTTTAAATTCTAAAAAAAATGTTATAACCATCTATATTGATATATTTTACGCAAAACAAATATTCAAATATTATACAGATGAAGAACCTATCTAAATATTTCATAGTCATTTTTTGTAGTATATATCGAATTAACACTAGAGATTGTTGGGTTCCTAAGTTTATATATGTATATAAAGTGTGGGGCAAAAGTCCCGCTTCCATTTAGTTTGCCCACCATCTTGGTTATGTGACGTTTAGATCAGTTTCGCTCTAAGCATTGTGTTGTGTAGATAAATATATACCTTCAGAACGAGCATAAACAGTGACAATATTTATTTACAACCTTATAGACAATAAAAAAATTGTAGCGGGTCTTTTGCCTGCGATTGCATAAATACATTTTAATAAAAATATTTATATGCGGAAGATTAATGTACACATGTGATTATAATTCTGATAGCATAACGGTTTTATAGATGTATTTGTGAAAGCTGGTAGGAAGGGTGTTTGGAATCCAGAACCACAATCTGATGTGAAGATCAGACGAGTAGCAAGATACCATCGCATACATAAATATAAACAGTTAAAAATTATAATGAAAACATTTATAGCTTGTACCAAAATGTCGCAGCGTATGATGATTTTAACTAGGCATCATCTAGCCGAGAATTCTTCAAATATTTATACGATGGTAGTATAGCAGCTTAATTGGGCCATATTGGATAGTGTATATGGGGTTAATTTAGAATAACATAGCTTACCACTTTTACAACATCCTCAATTACACAACATGGTTTTATGAGGGACTCCACTACTCTGCAGGGAGCCACTCTTCTAATATCCTCCACACTACATTTTACAAGACATGTTCACTCGCTGCTATAACTTCTCCACGTTATATAATAAAAATCATTGTAACTGGCAGCTATATTTGATATCTTATTCTTGTACAGGACTCACGTATTGGCAGTTAGTTGCAGTGTGGCAAGTGTTTGATATATGAATCCGATAGAAAAGCTAGGCCATATTAAAATGGCTGACAGTCAGCCACTTTCATCATATGAAATATTCCACCCACACTTTTCTTCTTCCTTTTTTTTGGGCTACATTATTTAATATTCTGTCTGTTCTCCTGCTCTTTGTACCCACCCTGTGCAGATACCTACACGGGACTATTGTGTCAACGAATAATATTAAAACTGATTCATACTGTTTAAATCCCCTAGTGACGTTTCTATAGTCATTTTTTTAGAGTAAGATCATAGCATAAATGTAGCGTAACTCTACCTTTTCTTTAAAGCAACTATATTCTATTATTTTTTAAATGTAAGTATGATTAAATCGTCTACATAGAAGATCATGTAAAGGCCAGCACAGACGTGACTGCTCGTTGATGCGTCTCATATCTCCGCCAATCAGAGGGATGTTGATTAATACGAGCGCCAATCAGTGGGAAGCGCTCGCTCTCTCATTGGTGGGAATACATAAACGAGCACTCATGTCTGTGCCGAGCTTTAACGTCATTGTCACTCAATATATAAATTAATTTTATTATTTCTTCTATATATGTTATATGTCTCAAATATCGCCGTTTATTTTTAACACATAAAAAAATAGGTTGATCTAAGTTAGAACATGTTAATCTTTAAAACGTATTAGCATATACTGTAACTAATATATCACATACTTGAGTAGGAAGAGCCGACAGCCAAACTAACAAAGTTTATCGCATGAATATTTGTCGTTAATCGCCTTAACTTTATCCACAAATAACCCGACGTTAGCTTATGCGGCCTACACGCTTTTAAGCTTTTTTTGCGGTTTTCATTTTCAAAATCCACGAATGAAATAACAAAAGTGTGAACTTTTTCGATGCAGACTCTCATACGAATTGAATATTTTATCGAAATACTTGGCGAACGCCACGCCATATTTTTTTCGCGTCTGCTGTCGAACAAAGTTTTATTTTACCTACGCGTTTTGTAATTTTTATGAGATTACAAATTTTAGACGGCATTATGGCACCGTGGCCGCCTTTGTCCGAAATACTATAGAAGGATTCAATACAAAGGGGCGTGTAGCACTTTGAAAAAGCAGCATAGATGAAGTTGTAAGATGGCGGGTGCTTTCCCAATAAAGGAGGCGAGCACGTGATATATAATTTGTGACATTCTATTATTGGAGAAGGTTCTACTCTGGATTGAAATAAAGGACACCCCGACCAATGTACATACATACATACAATGCGTTCAAGACGGATTGTTCACAATCGAAGACATTTCAAGGGTGACCACATTTTATATCACCCATATAAAAATAACGATAATAACCCTCCCATAAAAACAGCGCTTCGATCAATAATCACATATGCTTGTATAATTATATTTGAATAAATTTAAAGAGTACAACATGGTTACTTTACATGTGATTGTAGTCGTGGCATATTTGTTCTGTTCAGTGACAATGGCTTTGGGGAGAAATTGGCGAAAAGGAGAAGAGAGTCACGGGAATTGGGTTTCACCAATAATAACACCAAATGGGAACAACTTCATACCACCGTATGATACTACAAACAACAACATATCAACCTTTTAACTCTAAATTCGACACAACTGATCCCATCCATTTCGGACATTGAACTTCTATTATTATAGAATGCCATTCTAAAATTCTCGTCGTTATTGGTGCGAGGACCAAACTCCATACATTTTGACCGATCTTCCTTTATGACAGAATCGATACCACCGATATATTAGCAAGCCATGAGGACCATGCAGATAAGTTTGACAGAAGCAAACACTAATTTTCTCACTCAGACTCGTCTACTTTGCCCGTCATCTTGACATTTATACATGAAGTTGTATAACCTGCTAATATATAGAACTGAACTGACCATGTCAAACTCTTTCCATGTTGCCAATTAATAGCAACTGACAATATCTTTATTAAATAAAATTTATGATGTTACAATATTAAGCTTATAGACTAAGTCTTTTACTTATTTTAATACGGAGTACAATCAATTGGTAATTAAAATAATTATTAAGTCGTAACATAATTTATGGGATCAAATACAAAAAACCACTTGTAGAACTACTAAAATATATATAATACATAATAAATAATAATAAAATAACATTAATATAAAAACAAGTACTCAATACAATATGAATAAAACGAAAATATTGTGAAAAACAAATATAGTAAAAACTAAATGTGTTTCTGAAAAAAGCTGTTAATGTTAAAGATTTTTTATAAAATGTCCCTTAAACATTTCAGTGGTAATTTAAAGATTCGCTTATTTGAGCAACTAACTGTTATGAGTTTGTATTAATTTACAATTTTAGCTCTTGTCAAAAAAACTAATTTTAGTTCTTCTATTAAAATAGCGTACCGCAATCCACGATGTATAGAATTTTGAATATTTTAAGGGGGTTAGGTTATCGTATAAATATTTATTTTTAACCCCAATTTTTTATAATAAATTAACTAGCTGCAGTCATTCTATATTGATCGAAGATATAAGTCATTGTAGTTTAAACGGTACCCAAAGTGTGTAAATATTTTATTTTAATTTTATTTTCTATCATTGATATATTATAATTATTTTGTAACCTTCACTTTTATTTATTTAATCATTAGACATTAATAGACTTAAGGTCTGTTTACACTGGGCCAGTTGGCCGTGCCAGGCAAATGTGTAACCACCGCATTAGGGAAAAAGTAATGGTATATTAACAAAAATACAATTTACACAAAAATAAGTGTATTTTTTAGATATAATTCGTATGTATACATATTTGTAAAGGGTAAAGAGTAGTTATTTATTCACATAGCACGCGTCGCGTTGTCCAAAAGTGTGCGTATATTTATGACAGCTGTCACATTTCACATATGCTACGGATATTTACAAGACAAATTGCCTCTTATACACTTATTAAACAGTACTTTCTTTCACCGTCATAATATTCAACGGCCTCGCACGTGTAAACGATGTTTTCCAGTATCAGAAATACGAACTAGTGCGACTATCGATTGGTCATCTCTTCGGCGGGAGCATTGTGCTATGATTTATATGACACTGTTACCCTCTTTGTTCAATCGCGAATACAAATAAATAATACACAAAGAGCCTTTCATTTATCACGACAAGCGACACTCTATTTAACCTTTAATTTTTGTCTTAAAACAATCATTATGCGCGACAAATTACGACTTACATTAGGACATAAAAATAGACATTACATGAAATACATGCCTGTTACGTTTACCAGTAATAATAAACTAAATAAACCTTTTTTAAATTTATAAATACTAAATATTTACGATATATGAGAAGGTAAACCTCATCAACTAAACTATTTATTGCAGCAATTATTCCTGAATATAAATTAAAATACCTCATACTAATCCAGTTAGGTTAATGTTAAAAACATACATGAAACTTAACCTAACCTAACTCTAACCGTATTCTGTTAAACTCTTAATGCCACAAATTATACAATTTATTTTTATTTTAATGAGTTCCTTCAAGTGCAAACGATTGGAATTATTACATTATTATTTTAATATTTTTAACACAGGTTGGACTTTTATTCAGTGAGATTATTTTAATGGAAATTTGGTATTGTAAAAATAGTATGTCTATAAAAATAATTGAATGATAACACAGTTTGGTTTACTTATGACTGTCAATTTTATTTAAAATACACGTGGAATGATAGGACCTATTAATTTATTTTAAATACTCTACCATCCCTAAAAATATACTGTGTGTCGTTACATTTTGCATATACAAGGTGGACTTGAAATAACTGAGAAAATTTTAGAGGATGGTAGGGTATCGTAAAAATAATTTTTAGAATCGAGTTATTATAATCAGGTATTTTCTATGAAGTACTCAGTAATTACTGTTCCGTGTATATTGTGTCTATATACGTAATTAATATTATGATTTTTTTAATATTAATTATTAACAAAAAAATATTTTTTTTCGAATATTCTTGCCCACTCTGTATAATAACGTGCTTTGAATATATTTAAAAATATATATATTATTGCTTACTCTTTTTAGAATATATATGTTCAAATATAGGATTGATAGAAGTTGCTCTTCAAACACAGAATGTATTAAGTCGGAGCATATTTTGTATGATTGTTATCCTTGGGGAGTTTTCTGAAAACTTGATACTTTCGGCAGGTCTCGAGCGTATTGACTATCATAAAATATTTGCTCGGTTGGTAAAGTGCCTTTCGATTTTTATTATATGCTTAGAATCAATTTAATTAATAGGTTTGGACAAAGTAGGGAAGGGAAGCGGCCCTCATTGTAGTCTGTATAGAAAGTACAGCTTTTGACATGACATCACGCTCTGGTACTCGCCACGTGCTCAGACACTCCTTCACTTTGCATATTAATTATATTAAATACACCAAATAACCATGCTTTTATAACAACAACTAGCAGGCAAACCAGCTGCGAGCGCAATTTATCAAACACTACTTTATAGTGTGTGTGCTCCTTTTAAATTGTTTTGTCACATACTCACAATGGAACTTTTAAAAGTTGCCGTAGTAAATAACAACAATAGAGCTAGCTGCTGGTCTAGTAGGGGAAATTGTCTATAAAAAGCCGCAGAATAAATCAAATTAAACGGAACAATAGGTGTCTGCATTTAACGCGAGTGGGGAGTGACATACATACATATATATATCCTTTCACACATTATCATCTTTTTCATAATATGTGTATAGAGAGATGTGCCAAGATCAAACGAATATTATATACAGTGGTACCTAGACATTACGAATTTTTATGCGCTATAATTTTATAGATGATCGCTAATTTTTATGGAAGGTCACTTCTATAATTTCGCGCCAAAATTGTGAATATGTAAAAACATAACATAATATATATATATATATATATATATATATATATATATATATATATATATATATATATATATATATATATATATATATATATAATATAAGCTTCTGATATAGATTCAACTTGGGTTACAATTGAGATTAAACTGAATAGTTAACTCATTTGTTTTATTGACACATGCTAATTTTATTGAATCAATTTCTTCATTTGTTGAAATTAAAAAAATAACCTCGTTTTTAATTTTTGTAAATAGCTATAGTTGAATTAACTAATTTGTACATTTTGAGCCTCTTTTTATGGCAGTCATATTTATACTGTTGTCGTTCCAAATTCATCAAGTAATAAAATTGCAGTCGCGCTTACAGGATACCTTACCTTAAAATATTCTCACTGGAATAATCCTGCGTGCCGCAATAGACCGGGCCAATCCTGTAAACCCGTCATAGTATCATATGTTAATTTATATATAAGTATTGGAGTCACTTAACATAATATGTACCCTAGTGAACCCTCATGTCGGTCGTTTAATAAATTAGCGAAGTGCGCGACATCTGCTAGTTCATTCATATTGATCGTTAGTTCAATTCCCATCTGATACGCTTTCCCTACATTGACAGCTTTACGGCTATCGAATTACCTTTAGAACTGCTTTAAGTATGCCTTCTGGCCTAAACAATCAATTATCTACTTTGCGAAAAGAGACACTACGGCGGAAATTGCCCTCAGGCTTATCTCAGTTCGACCATCCATTCCATCTTATCTCACTTATATACTAAGTATATTCGGAGTACTCACATCGCGGCGGCATTCTTTGTTTAATTGAGGAGACTTTATTTTGATTACCTAAAAATATGGTGTGAAACGGTGAGGGTGAATCGCCCCTCGAAATAGTCCAAAATGTAGACCACCCGGGGAGCGTAATTATCATCCGTAACGATTCTTTATTCGGAATGTTTGAATTCAAATCCACAATGGAGGCCTGCTAACTCTATTTGGGACTCTAATGTCCCACACTTCTCAACTGTTAAATGACTTTCTGACAAATCGATAATATTTTGAAAGGTTGTATGTATGTAGGAGTACCCGCATGTAGTAGAAGTACGACAATTTATTACAATTAGTACGGAGTATCTCGTGCTATCAATGTTCACTGTTCCACACAATAACATATTGGATATATTAATCATTTGTCACGTATCATATATATTCAATTGTGAAATGACAACTAAACTACAATATTTATTTTTATGATACAAAATAATGTGTGGGAGATACACGTGTACAATTTCAAATAATCACCATTGTAATTTGTCTATTTCAGATGGAGGATCCAACGCTTTGATGGAATCGCAAATTAATTATTATTAAGGTAAGGACAAAAGTGTTTAAAACTATGACATCTCAACTTGTAATACTTCTAGCGTCAAATATTTTACCCAATTTCTAATGCATAATTGAAAAAAATCTCGTTCTTAATTTATGTATTGATTTTTGACAATATACCCGACCACCTTAAAAGCTCAGGGGATAAGAAGCGTAATAATCTTAAAATATTGATGGTATTTTTAGGCGCGGCACAGACATTCTTTGTTGCTCGTTCAAGTATTTCCGCCATTGAGAGAACAAGCGCTTGGCACTGATTGGGGCTCGTTTTTGTTTATCCTAATTCGTATTGATCCAGGTTTACTCTGATTTCCTGTATTGTAACGGTGAATACTGATTATTAAGTCGGTGACCTGTGTAACTAGTTATAGTTAAGATAACCGACAGACAATTAATTAACCCGTTTTTTGTGTTTAAAAATAAAATAAATATGCACACTATAATTGTAGTCAGGAACGATGATATATTGGATTGAATATTTTATACTCCAAAGTAAAACTAATAGTAGTAGTAAAGCTAGTAATTCATTGATCCAATATTTTTTATTTAATTGAAATTTTAGAAAATTGATTGATATGAAAATGGTTGAATTTGGATGAAAAACCTCTATTAATATTTAAACGAACACATGAGTAAATATTATCTTTTACGACTTTCACCAGACTACAATGCGTCGTAAATGCAACAACGCCTATTATGATTATTTTTCATATTTCATAATACTAAAATACTTTTAAGACTCTAATAAATTGTATTGTGGAAGCCGAGCTTAAAATGCCCCAAGGTACCAAGTGAGATGTCAAAACCCCACATGTTTGCGACCAAATTGATTTTCGGTTTGTATGCAAATTTACATTCGGTACACGGCAATATTTTGTCCCTTTCGCGTGATTGTAAATTTACCATTTAATTCGGTTGATTGGCGTGTATGTTTTTTTTAGTTCTCAATTAAAAAATAAAATGGACGTTGCACACAAAGAGGTCATAAATAAGAGGCCTGGGGTTGCGTGGCGGTCATAGTGCAAAACCCTGCTCTGTTCCCCCCATTCTCTTTCAAAATTAACATCTAGCTAATTCAATTTGAATAGGAACGACTGGTGGTTTATTTTTTCCGCTAACCCGCCGCCATTGTGTGATGTAGCTATTATCTTTTAGCTGCTTTGCCACTTTATTGCGCAATTACATTTTTAGTAGCACAACTCTTACTGTCGAGGGCTCGTACACTTGTTGTTTTTCAACATGGCACTTAATTTTTACTCTACCATCACGTAAATTATTACAGAATTAATGGATGATTAGATTTTATTGATACTTGTTAGTATTGTTTTGAGTACGGGAATAGTATTCATAAAATACCGATCGAATATCTTCAACCATGTTTACTTTGATTACCTGTGTTTTAAAGTGAATAGTCAGAAAGAGCCACCCTTTTAATAGAAATTTTCGTAAGTTGTAGTGGTCAAAGTTATGCACTGGTTACACTGGTAACTATTATGTAGGAATATGTACAATGGCTTCCTTAGACAATAGTCTTGTTGGCATTACATTTTTATATAAAAATATTAAATATGCACTGATATGACAAAATTATATATTGTCTACGAGTCAAATGCCTTTCGAAAAGTGCTAGCTTAACATGAAAGAGTCTCTGATGATAACAAGCTAGGCCTTAGACTCATAGACAATATAAAAATTTAACAATGCTAGTTACTGACCTGATAATGGACAGTGCACTCGCCCGTGACAGTACTGGACTCGCCTAGCCCGAAATTTGACAGTACTATGAGTATAATATTAAATGCTTTTGTATTACAAAATTCCGTGCAAATTTCTAAAGAGGGGTGAATTGAGGAAACAAGAGTTTGATAAAACTAGCCTACCGGTTATATGACTGCAATTACTATTAGGTCAACTACCACTGTGTAACCAGATCATAATGTAGGAGGCGAACGCATTACATTTGCTGGATTTGTGTGGTATTGTTTAAATAACTGAGGTGTTTGAAGAACAACAAAAAATGCTGCTTTGGTTAATATTATTTCCCCTCAACAACCCACTCGCTGCTATATTATTAGTCACCGTGGAAAAGTTCTTTTGCTGTATCGCATTAAAACAAACCGTTCGTTTCGCGAATTTGAATAGATTACAATCTAAGGCTGCTATTTCATTGGAATTGTTCAATTTGTTTGCCATTCCCTTTTGTGAAGAGCGAAAGAAGTCTGAAAATAATTGGTTTAATCTTGTGTTTCGCAACTTGACAAAGATGCTTTTTTTTAATAAGGTCGTCCGTTGAATAAAATGGAGACGTGTATTGAATATTTAGTTGTTTTGACAAAGTATGGTTAAAGTGAAGTATGTTTAATTTCACAGCTCGGTGCATTAGTTAAGTAGATGGATTTTTTTATCCCTTTCATATGAGAGATTATGTGTGAAGTCACTTACCGGTTGATATTTATTAAATACCATTTCATATTAATACCCGACCTTGCGTGAAATTAGGGATGGATAAAAGATAACCGGTACACCATATAGTATATAATTATTTTATTTTCTAGTTTAATAAAGCATATTTATAATTATACAGGGTTGAATTATTATCACTAAAAATATGTATTAGGATATAGTAAAAATCTATTGCTTAATTTCCCAGTTAGGACCAATCATCATAGGTATATTTATATTCATTTTTGTTAAATATGGTATTAAAGCGGCTTCTTATTATTAAATAAACAAAAAAAATACAAAAACAAGACTAGTAGAGAGAATAACAATATATTTTATGGCGTCTTTAGGAGCAATTAATTAACTCGTGATACAACACAATTGTTATCTTGTCGTTATTCTTTCACCATTTCGTCGAAATGACAATTTCGTAAATGTGATCTCCAAAAAGAACAATTTTTATGTTTTTATACTAAAATTTGTTTTACCTGCTTTATTCTACGTTTTAAAAGTGTACAACCGCTTTTGCTTAAAATTCCGTAAACGCTTCTTATTGGTCATGGACATGAGCATGCCCTTCAAATACCTGAATAATCGACCGGCGACGTCACCTGACATGATTATTATACATGATATTATTATTGATCGATTTTGACCAATAAGAAGCTTTTCTGCGATATTTTTCACACTAGGAAGATCTACAAGGAAATAGAAAAAAACACAGAATATGTTTTATTTATTTATTTATAAAAATATGCAGTCTTATTTAAGAAAATATACTCGGTTTATTAATTATATAACTAGCTTAGTCAACTACATAATAAACAAAAAAGTGAACCCACCATTGGCGGCTCGTAATAATTTGTACTGTGAATAATAAGAAGTGTTGCGCCATCCCTGAAATCCGAGAGAATCTCAAGTTTGTTTAACTCAAAAATACTACATATAAGAATAATTAAAATGATTCAAAGTCTGGGCAGCGATAGGTTTAAAATGGTTTTATATTTAGGCGGATTGCAGCTCTATAAAACGAGCCGCCACTGGAACCCACCCTTAGTATAAAAAATCCTTTTGTTTCAATTTAAATTTAAATAAATATATTTTATAAAAAATACCCGGTATTTGTATAGTGGACACCTCTGTAGTGTAGTGAAGTATTGTGACATAATCGGCTTAGTGAGTACGAGATGAATAATTCTGTGAGGCACCCTTCATCCCTGCCACATCCTATTAAAACTGTTAAATTGAACACTATTATACATATATTCTATTCACTTTTAAATAATATCGAGTGTGTTTAGTAGTGCATTGGTTGAATGTGGTTCTGATTAATCGCTCCAGCCTTCACTATATAATTCGAATTATCCCTAGATTTTATCTCCAAATTGGATCATAAATTACAAGCACCACGAATACAATATTCATATTCAATTACGGAAAAGAACTCTGCTCGATGGTCTGTAGAAATATCAAAGTATTTCACACGACAAGCACTAATTTGCGTTTTCAATTCCTTTCGAATGCGATCAACCGAGATGAAATTATAAAAAGCACCCCTTTTTCCAATCAGCTTATATATAAAGGAGCCGCCTTGTGGCCCAGTGGTTAGTGTAACGGATTCGTGAGTGAAGACTCCCGGGTTCGATTCACGGCACCGGAGTCACTTGGTAGATCTAGCTTAGCAAACTAGATCTTAAGTACTCATTGCTGTGTGGTGGCCTGGGAAACCATCTCTACTATATTCTCCCGTAAAGGCCAAGGTGGCCTGGCCAACCCCTTATAAAGGGAATCCATACAATAGGGAAGGCGTCACGATATATATAATATTATATATAAAGAAGATGTTAATAAGACGTAAAAAACATGGGAGACAGATGAATTTGTCACTAAAAGTTCGTATGCCTTTACTGCTCGCACTGTTTATCTGTCACTTGTCGATATTTCTATCAATATGGTAAAGTGTCTCATAAAAAGTTACTTGATATATTCAACGTCAAGTAAAATGTCACTATGTAAACGATTTGGATGTTTTTATAAGCGTCGGATTTTATATGCTATCGTATTGCAGGTGGCCACAGCCGCGTACTTATGAAGTTTATGTATAATTTGCGCATGTAGTAGAGCCAGCCAATTTAAATGATCATTTGTAAAATAAATCTTATTGCTGATTGTAAAACTATTGTCGGATTTTGAGGACTACAGTGTTGCAGGTGGCCATAGCCGCGTATGTGTGAAGTATATGCATATTGTGCGCACGTAGTAGTGCAGGCCACGTTCTAATTTATTTATTTATTTTATGCCCCAAGGAGCTTTTTGTGTGAGAGAGGGAGCAACACAGGTCACCGACCTAATAATCAGTATTTACCTTACAATACAGGAAAACAGAGTGAACCTGGATCAAGACGATCGATCGGGATCAAATCAATTAATTTTTTTTTGACTTGAGCGTGATTTGAACCCATGGCCACAGTATTTGTAGCCACGCGTCTTATCCCCTGAGCTATTACGCTGGCCAATGTATGAAAACAGTACGCATGACACTACATAGATATAAGTTCATTGTCTTTTTCTCATTCGCAAAACACTTCGAATGTAATATTTATAATATTGCGCAAAATCACGTAGTATGTATTTTGTGAAAGTTACTCGTCGTGATGTTTATTTATTATTTATGAAGTTTTCTTGTCGCCATTTCCCACGAGACTACATATAATAGATAAGGAATACAATATGGCTGCGCACGCATTTTGCACCAAATAATCATAATTTCCGAGATAAAATAAATTTTCAATTAGCGACGTGAACAAAAGAAAGGCTTTTATCTGAAATATATTTATAGGTACACATGTACGCAATCTAGAAGAAGCCGATTGTTTACGTACAAACCACAATCGAATTACCCAACTCCCTTCTTGCCTTCTTTGATATCATCAAAATGCCTCCTAGGGGAAAAAAGAAACTCGATGAAATTTGTTCTTGATGGTAATCCTAAATAGTCAAATTATTATATTAATATTGTGTACATTTACCTCCGTCAATGACACCGTCGACAGGTAATTAATTTTCTGTGAAAATCGTTCTTTGTGCATACAATCTTTGATAATCACATAATTATAACATACCGGCCAAGGTGAACAACTAAACTAGTTTAAAACACGTAGAATTGGGTTATTATAAGAGAAATCACCAAATATTTAATTGATTATATCATGTCTTGCGGCAATTCTACAATTTTGTTAATACTTAAAGATTTTATGTGAATATAGCATATTATGTAAAACCAAATTAATTAATTTAAAAATTTATTGAAAAATATTTATTTCCTTCTCTACTTGTAAACGTTCAGTTTGTAGATTATACGTTTTTCTATTAACAACCCATAAATTTATAGTCGGATTATATAAAAAGTGCGTCATAAACAGAGTCCGCCAAATTTCGGCTTTTATTTGTGTTAAATGTGGCTCTAAAAAAGGTAGCAAAAATGGAATTCTATGCATAAAAATGAAATTCAATATAAAAAAATATTTTATGAAAATACTTCTCTCAAATACTATGTAGGTACTACTTAAAAACCCGTTAATTAATTGTTAAAGAGTTAAAAAAAATACACCCCCTTTGAACACAACTATAATTAGCAAATTATATATTTATTATATATTTAACAAAAGTAGCAGTTATTCGATAATTTGGAAAAAATAGCATTTTTTAGCAACATTTTTTGAATGTTTAAATTCTTTGCAATTAATTAGTAATAGTTTTTTTATTTTGGCTTGTTTATTTCATACATAACATTATAATTTTTTACTCTTACATTTACTACATTGCATAATAACCTTATAATCCAGTAAATTAACCAAAAATCTCAATTTTTTTCAAAATAAATTCATCTTGAAGTGGTTTTATAAAGTTTTTGTTTTTTAGAAACAATAAAGTGTTAATTAATTTTCTATCGGTGTTCTTAACTATTACTAGTTACACAGGTCACCGACTTAATAATCAGTATTTACCTTACAATACAGGTAATCGGAGTAAACCTTTTTTCATTTTTATTAATATCAGTAACGACTGATAATTGATAAATATTATAATGATAATTCATGATTTTTTATACAGCATAAATTATATTCTTAAATGAAAAAATGAGGGGAGGCTATTTTTAAATATGTAAATTTTATTAAAGTATTTTAATTTGTATGTATATTAAATATCGCCCACGTCCAGACCTTGAATCTGAATACTCCATGCTGTCCACACCTCGTTTCTCCATAATCTCAAGCAAATGACTCATTGACATTGAAACTATTCTTTGTTCATCACAGCACACTAATATTATTTTTCATAATGCAGCTGTACTAAATGAATGTGTGTCAAGTAAAAGCAGGAGATCGTGCAGCTTCAATTTGCGAGACAATGGCCGCTTAAGATGTATGTAATATTTAGTAATTGAAAATGTAACTGTAAAGGTTATGTGAAGGAACATGTCATTATTATGGCCGATATCATCAAACAATAGCGACGCTCTGTAACGCGTAGGAAGACACATTTAATATGAATACACAATCATATTTATTATTTTAAAAAAAGTCGTCATGGTGATTCTGTGCTCTTTGGTTGGTAAGTGTCAAAACCAGAACCAGTCAGCTTGACCACTCTTTCAACAAATACATTTTAGATTTTCCTTTTACAACTACAAATACTCGTTCACTCTCTCGAATCAAATGGGAATCGCCCGTTTTTTATACATACACATATAAATAATCCACTTCGCTGTGTTACTACTCTTTTATCGATAAAATCTTTCATTTCCAACATGCAATTTTCTCCGACGTCTAATATTTCCTCACAGAAATATTATAATATATACATTTTACAAATATTATGTTAACGCTCAAAGGGCGTCCAATTTAACAATTATTTTTAATAAATCATGTGAATCCCGATGTCCAGACATTTCAGAACAAAACAAATAATTCCATAATTGAAAGAAATTACTAACTTGTAGTCATCTTCAGAGACTCTAATCTAGTCTACTCTGTAGTATCTGAAAATGACTATAACTTAGTAGTCGAAAGTAATCAGACTCTGTAATAAAATTACTGTGGAAATAACAAATAACATATTTCTTTAATGAAATAACACGATATTGTAACCTCTCATTCTGTTAACACAATATTTAACAATAATAAAATTTAAATGTCTAGACACTTTTCAAGTAAAAAACAATATTTATCATAAATAAGTTGTTACGTTCCGCAACAATAAATTTATAATGTAATTTTCTTTGAATTATTTATTGAAATCGAATGAATATTTTTTACGCATCGAACGCATTATTGTATTTTTCATTGATTTACATAACGAGTAAGGTTCTGGAAATAATATTATCCTCGTTATATTAAATTTACTGTTTTTACAGCAATTAATTTCTTCAATTATCGTCTGTATTCTTTTTTCCCTTGTTCTCATTTGTCATGTTCTTAAATCTCACCTTAAAATATTGATGGATCAATTTATGTTTTTATTTTTTAATACAACGTCTTCGACATCTTAAAGAGTAACTTTGATATTTAAATACGTAGTTAACTTGTAATAAAGTCGTGATGGTTTATTCAAAGCTACCGGATTATGTCATTCCCGTTAGTACATACTAGTTTTCTGTCATCGTTATTAAGCAAGCTATTTTAATTTTAGTGCCGTCTATAAACTACCTTCCCATGCTTTAAAACGGTAGGACTGAAATTAACATAACCTGAGGTTGAATTCGATTAGGGTGACTAACAACAATTATAAATATTTGTCTTTGTATGTAGTGATTGTATAATATAAAGCCTTAAGGCAGTGGAGCTTTCACCGAGTGCTTCATAAATCATCTCTCACAATATTACTAATTCAATTCAATACAAATCAATTATTATTCATCACCAACGGTGTGAAACGAAATTATTTATAGCTGAATAAATAACTTCGATACGGTGTTTTTTTTTTTACTATGTTTTATTTCACATTGAGCTCAAATCCCCGTACCGTATTTTAAAGTAAAAACAAGTGCAAATAGTATATGTTTTTACCATTGGCAGAGTGGCTGCTTTCAGTCTCGCATTTCTAAAGTATAAAATTTCATATTTTGTTCTAATGGAAGGCTTTTAAACAGGAGTTTTCGCGTGATTTTCAACGTCCGATTTTAAAATATTAGAGTATTATAAACTGCCCGGTAGAATATTATTATTAACTCGGATCGAAGATTAGTATCGTTTTAATTTCCTGCGCAGGAAATGACCTTAGTTATAATAATTACAGCTCCAATATTGCAATGAAAGAATCCTCTGTTAAATTATACCGGAAGAGCTTTTCTGTAAAAGTCTTTCAGTGTTCAATTTCACGAAGAGTCTTCTTTCATTTCCGTTAATTTAACAAGCCTTTTGGCCTTTGCATGCTCTAATCTGCCTAATACTCATTTCATCCTCCTCCTGACAAACATTTTCGAAATCTCGCTTAACTTGATAAATATATGATCACATTATTACAGTATCTAAATAAGTAACCCCCGATTCGGTGTAAATTATATGGGAATTCTCGCGTACATTACCACCCCACCTCACAATTACATCCCTCTGTCACAATTTTCGATTATTCACGCGCTTTACTTTCGGAATGTTATCCTGGAAATTATTAAGACTACACTATCGCATACTCAAAATATTCACAAGTGTGTTTTCACACCAAACTCATCATTATATTTATCTCGTTAAAATATAATATTTATATTAAATATTGTAATATTTTACAGCCCTCCCGGTTAAGTTAGAAGCGTGTTTCACACAATTTAGCGCGACGCTTGTGTAACCATTTCGCTCCGCTTCAATCTTTGTTTCATACCCTACGTCATTTATCATATTAAATTATAATATATTAATAACGCTATAAAAGGGCAGATGAATGGTTTTTTTTGTTATTGTTGTGTGTAAAATTGAAGCGGCCTGTACAGGCTTTCAGCGGAGATAAGTGACGGCGGCGTCTGCTTTCAGGAAATTCCCCTGAAAATGGGTCGTGTATAGAAGACTCATCCTTGAAAGGTCCTGAAATGGCCTGTATGCATATACATATATATATAGGAAAGCACGTCCTAGTACTTGGCCTCGGGAATCACGTTTTTATCCCAAATTTATTCGACAACTTTTAAACAGGTTGCTCTTAATATCGATTTGGTTTTTAATCTACCAAAATAATTTATTCGAACCGCCTTGAGGAAACATTTAGACGAATGCAAGATAACCGGCCGTATTCAATATAATAGTGTAATAAGAGTGTATGCGTGCGGTGCGTATGCGACTATTCGTATACGCCCCAATACTGTCAGCTCTATCACGACTCACTAACACACTATTATATTGAATACGGCCGAGCGATTCCTGTTGCTAACCCAAAAAAATAATTCAAACTCCTTCTAATTCAAGTACTTTGACGTTTTCGAGCTTTGCAACGATTCCCTTCATAATATTGCTTCTTTATTTTATTTCAACTCGATGATATTTACACAAAATATTACAGTTATCATATAAATTATTATATTCATGTGACAAACTATAAAGGTGAATGCAATATAATAAAAATGACAACTAAACAGTGCCCTACAATTGTCAGCAATTGAAAACCAGTTTTTTCACCCTTTTGGCTTAGGTTTGCTTATAATATAGCGGTAAGGCGACGACGTGTGTCTCCAATTAAAACACACATCCAGTAATACTAACTTGATTCATTAATTCTATCCAAATAGAAGCACACAAACCAAGCATACTCGTTATTTGTTAAACATCACAATGTGCTTGCTTGCCTGTTCTATTTCTACAAGTGCTCTTTTACCTCTAAACTGGATATTGCGCAATGCTCTAATTCACACAATATTATTGATAAAAATATGACTCACACGATGTTATCAGAGAATCGATGTTTATAAAAGCTTCGCCTTTGTAATACGACCACATAACAAACGACTCATTGTTATCGCTTGATATTCGACACATGCTCGTGTGTCGCCATGTATTTAAAAATAAAGGTATAATTGATAGTAATAATAAAACGCATATCGAGCTCTGTGTGTATTTTTCCAAGATATATTATTAAGTCAATTGTGTGATCCTTTTTACGGACCCTTATTTTTTTATCCAACTACAAATAATAGGTCACCTTCGTATGCCTATTCATTGTTTCCCATCCAAATTGCCACCTTAGTATTATTATCGATAGTGCAATTTGTCCTTTGAATAAATTTACCCAATAACCTCAATCTTCTCAATAAAAAAAATAACTATCAATTATCTAATTTGGTTTTTGAAACTTTTTTTCCGATAAACTTATATCGACAATTAGTGGCCTAAGAAACCACTACAGTATCTTTTATAATAACGGGTGGGGTAAAGTTCCCGCTATCATTTTTACTTTGTGCCCTCTATCTTGGTTATGTGACGTTTAGATCGGTTGGTTGTGCCACAAAAACGAGCAGAAGAAGTGACAATATTTGATTACAATGTTATAAGCAATTCAAAATGGTAACGGGACTTTCGGGAACTCGTCTAGATTTTTTATTGTCCTATACATAAAGCTATTTTTTGATCATCTGTCCATTTTATTGAAGGTCTATCTTGATTTCTTCTTACACTTGTATCTCCGCCAATAAGCCAGACAGGCATTGTAGTAACTGTATATATGAAAAATGAATATAAATGTTACTATAAAGCATATTTCTGAGTAAACTCATTCATCACACTTTATATTAATTGTTAATTATCACAGCCTTGTGATGAAGTTGCCGATAGTGTAATGAAGGTTAAAGGAAACCGTTAGGTAATACTGGAGTTGAAGTATGACGAGCAAGTCATATGGAATAGTTTGATGATAAACACAGTCCAAGTATAGTCACCGACAATGATAAATAATTGTCATTCTAGACTAGCAACGAGATGAGATTCTAGATGTAAATCCAACACTGCCTCTGATCACACAACTTTGATGGAATATACTCCTCTCTGTTATTTGCCACTATACAACAATAACGCGCGTTATTTTTATAAAATTTTGTCGAGGTGGTACTTTTGAACTGTGAAATTATATACAAACTAGGTCAATTGTTCTGCTAATGGCTTCTCGATTAAACACACACACAATCATAAATAATATATTATACTTAATTGTCGCACAAATTCCATAACACTAATAACATCACCAATGGAAAATGGACATTGTTTTCATTATTCTTCAATATTGATCATACATAATTGCACTTTTCCGGTATATTATTTAAACAAAACTTAGTCACTTTAACCATGATGTTTTCGCTCTTTTTTAAAAATTACGTAAAATGAATAAATATTTACTTTTTTGTTTGCTACATTGAGAGAGAATACACCACAGTAAAGTAATAGATTCCCAGGCATACGTCACCGTAAATACGATAGTAGGGTTGTTTAGATACACTTATCATTAATTCCTCGTCTGAGCCTCGGGCGAGGCACTAATTAACAAAAAACCGATCAAAATTACAACAAAACAACTCTATTACCGTCTTTACGGTGTATGTTTACGGCGACGCATGCCTAAGAATCCCAAGTTTTAGCAGAAATTCATCATAGAAAATGCCCAGGCTACTCTTTGTTTCTTATGTTTGTTAAGTAAATGTCATTCTTTATACACGCGCAGAATCAAACTAACCCACTGAATGTTAATTATAGCAAATCACATTTCTGCTTATTTTTTAACTTCAATAAATCCTTCCATCCAGTATACAAGTTTCAATTTTTGTAATAGGTTGGTCCTTCGAGCCGGATATTTTTTATGCCATAATATCATTGAATATTTAATATACTAGTCATTAAATGTGCATACTAATACATCGAATAACCTGTTGGGCTCAAAACCATTCCCAGATCGCCGAGGATCCTTTATCGAGAATGATTCCAGTGGTTGTTAATAATAACTGAATACAATTTAACCAAAAGTGTGATATTAATGAGTAGTCATGTCTCGGCAGTTCTTCTTGTTGAAGCTGACAGTGGAAATCTTCAGGGATGGAGACTGAATATGAAAGCTGATTTGGCTGGCAAGGCACGCCTTCGCTTACGGATTTAATCAAACTTTCAGCACCTACTGAAAATATTGTCTTGATACGTCCGCCATTCACAACCACTATCACTAAATTGAATTTTCCCTTTATTCTAAACATATGCATTGTCAACAATATCCTCTGATTTTTAAATCAAAATCATATTAATCCTAGTGTACATTGGATGACAATACAAGATTATTTAGGTAGAACGAATTATGATTTTTTATGATGCAGAGTGGGTTTTCTGTATATTACATGCATATTATAAATGGGGGTTAAATAAATGCTTGGGAAAAAAGTTCTCCAGTTCTTTGTGGTGCTTATTTTCTTGTTATTCATACACAACTAGATGAATTTACTTTAATCCCATCGTTTGCTCCAATCGACTATTCTTATACGAATCGAGAAAAACTCGCTTATTTTTTACCCACAGTTGCGTGTATACCACCGTTGAGTAAAGACGTATAGTAAAGTGCTCCCGCATGGTGTCGCAAGTTCGAAAGTGACGAGTGCACAAGTGACACAACCACCAAACCGGTCTTGCTCCGATTTCTCCTGTCCGGTATCATACTGTTCACTTATATTACACTGTAATTTCTCCACACTATATACAAGACAATGGAACTGGATCATCAATGTCCTGTTGCCGCATCGACTACAAATACGCTAGATTCTTGGATCAAAGCCCCGACAAAAACAAAGAGAATATCCAGTCCGGAGAATGCCAGTAAAGCCAAACAGGCATGCCCAAATAAGAACTGGCTTGCTGTGCCAACAGCAAATCGCTTTCAACAATTAGAAGACAAACAAGAGGAGCAGGCGATTGGCAAAAATACGCCAAAGCCACCACCTATATTTGTGCACGCAGTAGAGAATATAAAACCACTGACAGACTTCTTAGAGCAAGTAGCTCAAGGAGCATACTACATTAAACAGCTGGGTAAAACCCAAGTAAAAATACAGATCACTAAGTCTGAAAAATATATACCTGTAATCACAGGTTTAAAAAATAGAGATACCGAGTTTCATTCGTATCAGACGAAAGAAAGCCGATCATATAAGGCTATAATAAAAAACCTTCACCACACGGCAGATATCGCCGAAATAAGCGAAGAGCTCGCAAGCCACGGCCATGATGTTATCAGAATAACAAACATGTTGCAAAAAACAAACAAAACCCCACTGCCTATGTTTCTTTGCGAATTGAGACAAAAAGAGAATAACAAAGAAATTTTCAAAATTGACACCATACTTAGGTGTAAAGTCGTAATCGAGCCACCAAGACCTCAAAAAGAGGTCATACAATGTAAAAAGTGTCAAAGATACGGACACACCGCGAAATATTGCAACAGGACTCCGCGTTGCGTAAAGTGCGCAGGTGAGCACGCAACAACTGATTGCAACAGAACAACAAGAGACAACAATGTGAAGTGTGTCAACTGCAACGGGAATCACCCGGCAAATTATAAAGGTTGCGAAACACGCAAAAAGGTACAAACAAGCCAATTCCCCGTATTAAGAAAGAAAATAATTTCAAAACAGACAAACAACTTGACTAACACTACAACTTTCAAAACCAATGACATGCCAAAGTCGTATGCTCAAGCCACCAAAAATATCGAGCCAACTCCCGAAAAACCACAAGACAATATTATAAATAATTTAATAATTAAAATGGACAAACTCATTGAACTTGTCATGAAAACCATGGACAACATGACACAGATCATGGCAGCTCTTGTCCTAAATAAAAAATGATTCCATTATTAAAAATATGTCTTTGGAACGCCAACGGTCTTGGACAACATAGCCAAGAAATAAAATTATTTTTAAAAGAAAAAAACATTGACATAATGCTTATATCGGAAACACACTTTACCGAAAAAAGCTACATAAAAATTCCCATGTATACTATATATACGACGAATCACCCCGATGGAACTGCGCATGGCGGAACAGCGGTGATAATTAAAAACACTGTGAAACATCATCTCACTGAAAAATATGATCGAGACTTTCTCCAAGCAACCACAATTGCTGTCGGAGATACAAATAATTATGTATATATATCGGCTATTTACTGCCCACCCAAACACTCGATTAAACGAGAACATTTTGACGATTACTTCAGAACACTTGAAGCGGATAAATTCATCGCAGGTGGGGACTTCAATGCCAAACACCAACAATGGGGGTCTAGACTGGCCACACCCAGGGGGAGAGAACTGTATAAAAGTATGGCAAACAACAAGTTGACTCATCTATCGACTGGTGAACCAACATATTGGCCTACAGATAGAAGAAAAACACCGGACCTCATAGACTTCTGCGTAGTGAAAGGAATTCCAATCGAAAGACTGAGCGCAGAATCTTGCCTCGATCTGTCATCAGATCACTCACCTGTTATTATTAAATACAGCTTGCTACAACCAATTATCAAACCCAGTAAATTTACACTCGGTAACCGTCACACAGATTGGGAATATTTTAGACATATCTTAAATGAAAATTTGAAATGTGATATACCATTGAAAACAGAAGACCAACTTAACACCGCAGTTATTCACTTTCAAAATCAAATTCATTCCGCAGTGAAAAAAGCCACGCCCAATATGTCAAAAAAACCACACTCAACAGATGATTTTCCCCGCTGGATTCAGGAAAAAATACATGAAAAAAGACGCATTCGTAAAGAATGGCAAAATACTCGAAGCAAGGAACTCAAGAGAAAACTGAACGAAGCAATAAGAGATATTAAAAATATCCTATGTGAATGGAAAAATAAAGGGATTCAATCCTATCTGGAAGGTCTTACAGCAACCGACGCTACAGATTATTCTCTATGGAAAGCTACAAAAAAACTAAAACGGCCCCAAATATCCATACCGCCCATCAAAACGGCTGACGATAAATGGGCAAAAACTACCAGAGAGAAATCAAACGAGTTTGCGAAACATCTCAAGGAAGTATTTACACCAGCGGAAAGGATGTGTTCCCCTGAAGAAGAAAGTCACATTCATAATTTATTAGATAGTACGGAACATAAAGAAAACTATTATGTCAAAATTGGACTTCAATGCGTCAAGCATGTTATAAAATATGAAGTACGCGCAAAAAAAGCGCCAGGACATGACATGATTACCGGGAAGATAATCAAAGAATTGCCAGATATCGGATTAAGATTTCTAACCATAATATTTAACGCGATACTTAGAATGGGTAGCTTCCCTAGACAGTGGAAAATAGCAGAAATTATTATGCTACCTAAACCAGGTAAACCACCCGAAGAAGTCACTTCATATCGACCGATAAGCCTCCTGCCAATATTTTCCAAAATATTTGAAAAAATTCTACTGCGCAACATGAAACCAATACTTTTTCAAGAACACATGATCCCTGATCATCAATTCGGTTTCCGAGAAGCGCACTCGACAATTGAACAAGTTCATCGAGTTGTGACGATCATAGATCGTTCCATACAAGAAAAAAACTACTGTTCAGCAGCATTCTTAGATATCAGTCAAGCTTTTGACAAAGTCTGGCACCCAGGCCTGCTTTATAAAATCAAAGGAAAACTGCCCAAAAACATGTATGATATTATCAAATCGTACTTGACCGATAGACAGTTTTTTGTTAAATATGACAACGAAACTTCAAATCTTAATACCATAAGATCTGGAGTACCGCAAGGGAGTGTACTAGGTCCTGTACTGTATCTAATATATACAAACGATCTCCCAAAAACCGACAACACAACACTGGCTACATACGCTGACGATACCGTCATACTCGCTTCGGACAAAGATCCAACAGCTGCCTCACAATTCCTCCAGAAACACCTTGACGCAATACAGAAATGGCTTGAAGTATGGAGAATTAAAGTAAATCAAACCAAATCGACACACGTGACATTCACAAACAAAAAACAGACATGTCCACCAGTGAAAATTGGTGGGAAAAATATTCCACAAGAAGACTCGGCTAAATACCTCGGTATACACCTTGACAGAAGCCTAACATGGCAAAAACACATTAAGACAAAGAGACTTCAAATGGAACATAAAAAAAGACAAATGTACTGGTTGATTGGCAGACATTCCCAACTCACACTTACAAACAAGCTATTGCTGTATAAAGCAATAATTAAACCCATTTGGACATATGGATGTCAACTGTGGGGGACAGCTAAGGATACTCATATCAGCAGTATCGACAGGTTACAAAACAAGACCCTGAGAGCAATTTTAAATGCTCCATGGTATGTACCCAACTGGGTCCTATTACAGGACTCTAAAACAATGACAGTACGCGAAGAATTGAAAAAATTCAGCGAAACGTACCAAAGTAGATTAAAAAGACACCCGAACGTACTAGCGAGGGACTTATTGACCGTAGACTACGCAAGACGTCTACAAAAATACAGACAACTTGACTTGCCAGCAAGATTCAAGGACTGACAATGGTGTTTACTTGATAAAACAAGTATGAACACTTGAACACTTATAACCTAAACACAACGCCGGGATTGAGTCGTCACTGGACAACCAACCCTCAAGACAATGTGACAACAGACGACGAGTAAGATGTCTTTAGACAGGGTACTCAAAAATATAAATCAAAAAAAAAAAAAAAAAAAAAATTTTTTACCCAAATCTGCGATATTTACTGTCATTTAATTCTTTCAATAGAGATGATTTTTACCGATACCTAGATTTTTTTCTAATCGGCTAATATACTTCAGGGATAGGAGGAGATTGGAATTGCTTCATACATCATTTGCAACAGGTAGACGCGCTTTTTAACATCCATTTCAAGATATGATAGCTAATTGATTATTTGATTTAAAATTTAATATATTGATCATGTGGCCAAATAGTTAGGCTAAGCGCATTTCGATTACAAAGCCAAACTTTCTTTGATTTAATTCTATTTTCTTGACTCGTCTGGTGAATTCTGAGTGTGTGTTAACATTGCAGTGGCCTTATTGATACCGATCCTAATTTGTTAGTATTTTTGATGATAGCATGAAGGTAGTGGTAGTGTGTTATCCATGATTAGTTTAGCTGTTGTCTGTTCTGTATTTGGTGTCCATTCAGGTCACGTACTCTCTAGAGCTCCTCTCTCTACATTCTCACTCTAATCACGCAAACAATGGACTGACACACTAATCAAATGTTAAACTGTGCGTTGCCTTCTTGTATCTGAATACTTTTATTGTGAGCTTTAACAAAAAGTTGTAAAATAAAGCGCGTAAAAGGAGGGATGCTTTCATCAAGCAAACGACTGTACATTTACACCCCGATCATTTAGTTTTTTATATATCTAAATAGACTGTGGACCACCGTGCCGTGAGAACGAGTTACGTGACTGCTGCTGTCTTATATCCTCTCTACCTGATAAAGGCTTCACTCTCACAATTTCACATAAATTCATCGGTGATAAATTACAATTATGAGAGGGTGTAAGGTGACTGACGCGGGGTTCCGAAGTGCTGTTGTAATCCCCGTTTATAATCCTCAATACCCGCCGATACAGAAGCCGAAATATCCCGTCCCGTGTAATCCTGACAAAGTGTCACTTTTTGTCTGTTAAACGAAAAGTTTTAATTAATTCTTTCGTCGGCCGCCTGTAAAAAAGTTCGCCGACGGAGGAGAAAAAGAAAATTCCGTTTGAATTTAACGCCTTTCTGCTATTTTTGCGGGCGTTTCAAACTTTTTGATTCGCTACAATAATATTGTTCGAGACTATTATCGTACTTTATGTCTTTATCGGACTGAGACTTCTTTTTTCTTTCGCTGCCGTCATGTCAAATTACACAAACTCTCTCTCCCGTGTTCATATTCCGTATTCATTTACAAGGAGCTCCCTCTTCTCGAAGGGCATTAAAAGACAATGGGGAAGTTGTGCGCTGAAAAAGTTGCGAGTGCTCCCAAATATTATATATTTTCGGGTAATGAATTCTCGATGTATACAGCCGAGAATAGACCTAAAATTTCCGGGTCGTGACCCCAAAACAAGAAATTTAAATTCGCTATTTGAATACGGGATTGTAAATTGACCGAGCTTGTATACAGTCACCACATAACTAATATATTCAGTTTGCATATTTTATCATTTATAATGGTTTAACCAATTTTCAGTCGTTTTGTGTGAGCTTTATTTGATCCTTTCTCTTTGTCGTATGTGTTTTAAAGATATAACTGTCGGTTGAACATTTTATTTTGGTAGGTAGTGACTAGTAATGGTGGTGATGGTTAATGGTCTGAAGTGACGTCACGGTGGCATATCCTCCCTTTCCTTGTCTTCGTCTTTTAGCCTCCCTCTTCAGATCTTATCCTCTTATAAATGCCACTTGGACTTACGGAGATCGTCTGGATTAATGAATTCGAATTCTTCAGTTATCAAATTAACTTTGTAATGCAGCTTCCCCATAGTGATTTACTATTAAAATAATTGTGATGTATTTTCGAGTGTCTTAGAAGCTAATAAGATAAAGTAGAATGGAATAAAGTAAAGTAGAGCAGAGTATAGTAGAGCAAGGATTAGAACCGGTAATCCCTATAATGCCAGTGTAATGGCGGCGGGACTTGAAGCCGCAATCTGCCACACCACCACCTTTAGCTTACCAACTTATGTGGCTATCGAGACCTTATCTTCTCTTCTTACACTATCGATACGATTATTTTTAAACGTTATATAAAAAAAATCTCGGGATATTTTTTTATCAAAGCTTCTTTGATCACGTAATAGGGACCAGGTTTTCATTTATCCAAAAAAGATAAATCGAATTGTAGCAAAGCCCGGGTCTCATTGCGTTTCGATATTTTTGGTTTGTGTTGTGGTAAAAAATGGACGCGGCAAAATGCGGCTCATCAGTGAAATTGTTTTCTGGTTTCGTCTCCGCTCTAGTTTTTCTGGCTCCGCCGAAATTGCTTCCCCAATCCGGACACGAACGCCGGATTAGGCGAGAAAAAAATAAAAAGAAACAAGGCAAAAGGGGAGAATCTTGGAACTTATGTGTACACGAATACCCACTAAACACATCCACCATTCCTTAATCTGACAATCGACACGCTTCCTTTGCAAATTACACAGATTTTATATCAGATACCCTCCGTCTCAATTTGAGAAGCTTGATATATAAGGGGTGATACACACATGAAGCTCATCGTGGTCTTAAGATGTCTCGACTCTTTTATGTAGTAAAATCCATACAAATTTTGTGGTTGTGCAACTATAACATATATGTATCTATATTCGAAAGCCAGTCTTGTAACTTCATAGTACAAGACAACAATTTGAAAAGGACAGACACAATATTGATAGGACTGTGTTATCACTTTCCAATATTGAAGTGATCGAATAATTAATTTCTTTATTTATAAAAAAAACCTATTGTATTATTATATCATACTGCTGTACCACTAGAGCATTACGGGGGATCCCAAGTCGCAGTGATGATAGTTCAGCACTTGTCAGTTGGAACAAGAAAAATTATAAAATATATGTAATTATGCGGCTGTAAACTTTCGTATTGTATTTTTTTAAATTTTATTCTGTGACGTCTTGCATATTGATGGGATTTCCTTATAAGAGGTTGACAAGGCTTCTACGGGAAAATATAGTAGAGTGACACTCTTTTTATCGGCAACGTGAATCGAACCCGAGAGTCTCACTCAGGAATTTGTCACACTAACCACTGGGCCACAAGTAGTCTTGTAAAATTGCTAAATATGCAAATTAAATCAAGACCCCGACCCGTGTGTATCCTCCCTAAATCAATTAGTTTCTTAAAACATTTTGAACGTGAAATCAGTACGTATGTGTAGATAAGATCGTATTGATTCTTGTGGGTCGTCAGCTTGAAGTTTCGACAACTTATCTCGCATATGCTCGTTGAAAAAAAAGGTGTGGAAAAGCTTATCAGCTGTTGACAAAAGCATCGTAAATACAGAAGGGTACACAGTCACGTCTCGGTGCATTTTTACACAGCAATGAAAGTCGTTTTGAAATTTATCTGAAGCGGGTTGGGAGACGTGACATTCAAGGGGTTGTCTTCTGGGTGGTGGAAAGAGGTTAAGACGTGACTCGATTCTTCTATATCTTTACTTACACTTAATTCTCCACCCGATGTATGTAAATAGTGGCTATTCAAATTGATATTTCCTATGCAAATCAAACAGAGCTTGCGATACATCGTGTCGACCCCTTTTTGTGTCCTTTTGGTTATTAATTATCATTCGTGACCTGTCCCGGCTTGCGTGCTCACTTTCTACCAATAAAACATCCTAATGTTAATATTATGCCGTTTACCAGTTTTTTGCTTGGTCAATATAGACACAGTGTGTAAATATATTTCGTGTTGTGATAATAGTAATAAAATGGCTTGGGTTGTATTATGCTCCAGGTTCGTTCAACTGGGAGAGGGATAGATTGCAGTGTTCTCCTTTAAAGCTTAAGGACCTTCGAAGATGTTAAAAGGAAAGAAGCTCCCCACTGTTTTATCAGCTTTGATCTATAGCGGAATCTGTTCTTTCTCTATTTCAAACGGGTACTTTCCTCAAATACTACCGGCGTTCCTGTCTTTATTGAATTATTCCCCGCCAGATCGAAACTTTAATTTAGATTTCAAATAAAACCTGTTTTCAATTTAAAAATGTACACACCGAAACGCCCTTTTCCAAATTATTTGTGACACACTTTGTTTTGCCATCGAGACAAAGTTTAAATGTAACAATTTTGATTCGATCGCAGTGATTCACCTGTTCTCAATCTGAAAGTTTTTCTTAAATTCCTCGGCGCAGGGTATTCACGCTTCGGAAGTAATTAAATTCCAACCCGAAAACTTTTAACTAGCACACCCATTCTTCCGCATTTTCTCACACCTTCCTTCCTCACTAACGATAGACTTTTTCTCACTATGATCGTGCTTTTCAAAACTATTATATTTTAATTCCTATGAAGAAGCTGAAACATTTTGGCTATCGAGTATGTATATTTGGGTCACCTCTCCCTTGGCATGGAAGGCATACTAAAGTATTAGTAGTCTCAGTGTACACAAAAGAAGGTTCTCAAATAAAAATAATAACCGCCATTGTCATGTAATGGCGCGAATAAAGCGTTCCTCCTCCTCCTCTTTGAATGCGCCTTTTGTTTACTACCGACCTTGACACCATATAAAATACCATCGTTTATCCCCATTATATTATACAGTGAAACCTCGATATACGCCCAGTTATATATTTAAAAAATTTCATAACAAATAAAAGGAATATAACAATTTGGTTAGGTTAGGTTGATACCACAACAAGACGACGAGTCTAAGTGAGGCAATTAGTGCTGCCTCTGTCAAACTCATCTACTTGATCCATCATCTTGATATTTAAACATCCAGTTATGTGGCTTGCTAATATGTATCATATATCGATTAGATACATTTTAATAGGAATATACAACATGTCTTTAGTTTTTTTTTATTTCAATTATTTTAAGGGCTTTCTTACGACCACAAAAAAATGTCAAAAAACTACGCAAATTAAGTGAACAGTATTACCATACGATACTTACATCATATACTCACTCATTAATATTAACCATATAAGATATTCAAACTGCCATAATCAATTATTATTTATAAGAAAAAAAATATTTAGCCCGATTTCTATTATTTTGTTGTATTCGTGTTGGCATTACATGAAAGCCTTTAAAATATTTGGGGTTCAATTAAAAACAGATTCTATAATGCTGATGAGCTGGTTTCCCAGGCCAATATACAGCGATCACATATACTTTATCAACTGGTAATAAATAGCAGGTAACAATTTTCCAAGTCGTCAACCTGAATGATATTTTTTCGCACGCGGATCGTTTTTCAAAAGAAGGTGGTATATGAAGCAAAATATTTCGACTCCAAACAGGACTTATAAGTTTACGCATTTTGAAGATCCACCGCCGTATGATTTTCAATTAATTTAATCTAGATGTATGTATGTTTTTCGGAAAAAGTTAAATTGGATTTAAAATTCGAATGGTGCTGCGGTCAGAAAAACGTCTTATCTGTGGTCGCTTCATTAACTTTAATTATACGGACACTTTTTGTGTTTGTTTCAGTACATAAAATCCTGCTGAGATTTTCTCGCCCGCCTTTTTTCCACAAAGGCCGACACTTTTAATTAGCAATGTTATGTTTGAATACTAAAGTTAATGTATTTACCCTTGCAGGCTCAAGGATTCTTCGGCCATGAAGTGTGACATTCCAGATGAGAACGATGATTATCGGCAATTAAATAAGGTATGAAGACACTTTAATAATTATTCGACCCATTGCTCTTAATTCAGCACAATAGGATAATTTAATTAGTTTATTTACTTTAACGACAACGGTGAATAGACGTTGCAAGGTGTTAACTGAACAACTTGTGCCATTTGCCAACTGAAATATTAACGAGTTTAAGCCTTTTTACAGTTGCCATTCACACCATTTTAACATCACAAACCTTTTAAAGCACTTTGAAACATTAATTTTCATCAAAATTATTTTAAAACCGGCCCACATACAGTGGATCGATGAACTTTTCACAATATTTTATACTACACTGTGCTGAAACAAAAGTTAACCCACTTCATTTGATTGAAATTTCCAATAGATACTAAATTATCGGATATATATTATATTATATTTGAAAATTAATATGTTTTATCAAAAATATATATTTTCGAATTCTAAATACCTATACGCCATAAAAACAAGCATAAATAATTTTACGCAATGAGGATAATTATCCATTATAAAATTGGGGCGTCCACACACACAGAATGCTTAAATCGAAACTGATCTAAACGTCACATAACCAACATGGCGCGTAATCAAAATGGTATTGGGATTTTTGTCCCACTCGTTGTATACTATTATAATATTAACTGTAAATCTTGTAAATATTGACTGCTTTGATTATATTTGCTAGCAAATACTCTGTTTTTACTACAGAGAAAAATAAGTTCAAATATTCAGTAATTCATTTTTTTATTTGTTTTTTATGTTTGTACGCCATATATCAAACTAGCGTCTGGACATGTTTTAAATTTATCATTTTCTCTACAAATGTAACAAATAGTAACGTGGTTCTTAACGTTGAATAATCACCACCAAAATACCCGTCCTTGATTTATCCAGGCTTGATAAAAACACGAGTTTTTTTATAATAAACTTGATGTATTTCAATAGTTTATATTTGCAAGAGTAGTTTCGAGCATCTTGCAGATGTTTTCAATCGATCTATTCTAAAAATAAATTAAACTGCATGCTATATATCCATTTAAATATGCAGTGAGAGTTCTTCAAAGTGAACGTAGTTGTGGTTGAGGAAAATAATGTTTTTGAATATTTTTCAGCGGCGCAATTTAAAAGCTATAAAGCTTAGCCGCTCTTTCAATTCATTATTCCTGTTTGTGCCGATATTGATTGCTACATTGCACTTAAATATTTTTTACCATCTCGAAATGACGGTAATTGAGGCTGAATGTTGTTTATGGTGAAGCTGGAGCGTAATTTTGCGCGGTATGTGCATGCAATTACCTGGGATTGAACCTGGTACCTTCACCTCGACTACAACGTGCATATTTATAGATTTTAAATAAAAATTATATCACTGCCTTTTAGATTAACGGTCAGAGTTAGCTTTGATATAATTTAAAAGCCGACTAGTATCAAACTAAGATTTAACCCAACTCGTCTACTAATATTTGATCTTCGGCTTAAATATACTAAGGTCGAAACTAATATTTGAGCTTTACGTGTACAAGTTATGAATTCTCAAGTTAACGTAATTATATTTAAAAAATCCTATACTTAATATTGACGTAGAATTTGGAAAAAATAATTATTCATACTATAGTGGAACAAGTTTTATTAAAACTGACGATGCATTCTTTGGAACATTTCTCCTTCATAACAGTTTGTTTGATTAAAATTAAATTCGAGTTAGTATTTTTTTATAAACTAAACTAAATTTTATTTCTCCTCCCAAAGACACAGTATTAATTTAAAAATATTCGCCTCCCGGTTGTTTTGATTATCGGTTACAAAATATTTACAAAGCGGTGTCGATCAATCAGCGAGTTTTTCAGCAGTGAAGGAATATCAGCCAAAGTTGTTCCTGTGGGAACTAAAGTTGTACTGTCATAGAAACTCGTCTAACTTTAGTCCAGACACTTCTAAGCGATCATCTTCCATAAAATATTGTTTGCTTCCCCCATCATCGATGGCTTCATAATTTGTACAATATTGTAATTGAGATTTTTTATATCAATTCTTGGATTCCCAGACATAAACGTACACCGTAAATACAATAGTAAAGTTACTTAGCTACACTTAAGATCGGTTCTTTGTTAGTTAATACGTTGTCTGAGCTTCAGGAGAGGCACTAATTAACAAAAAAACTGATCAAAAGTACAGCAAAGCAACTCTATTACCGTCTTTACGGTGTACGTTTACGGCGACGCACGCCTAGGAATCACAAGCTTAATGCACATAACTTAAGACACATGGACATCCTAATCAAATTACTGTTTACAGCCGTAATTGATTATATCACAGTCATTATTAAGATATATAAAAATGAATGTTTAGAATATCAAAAGTTTTGCGCTATGTATGTATGCCTATTAACACTTTTTTTTAATATTTAATTATTTGTTTTGTAGACGATATATTTTACAATTTAGGCGTGCGTTCTGCATACATACATATCTTTTAGGTAAAATTTAATACAAAATGTCAATAGTTCTGGTGAAACAGACCACGAAATATGTTCGCGACGAACTGTCAACGAGTGGAAATATATGAAACTCATGTGCAATTTGCCTACTTCTATAGTTGCGCGATTATTATGTGTACTTGTTTCTAAAGACCAAAAGATGTATTCTTACACTTTTTCTTATTCTCACGATTAACACAAAACCGGTCCTGTGTTAAGAAGATATTTTACTTATAGGTGCTCATTTTTGGAAGCACGTGTACGGCCTGCCTTAGATAAAATATTCGAATCAAGCATGACAGTTTTTTTAATTTATCACATTATCACCCCTCTAATTTAATTTGCGTATCCATTTAGACTTGTCAACAGTAATTTATAGATTAGTAACAAAACAAACCTCTTGTCTGCATTTGTCTAGTCGGTAAAAGTTGTTCGTCCATTTAAGGATACGACAAACTCCTACGCTATATTATACGCATTTCTAAATTAAACCAGTCTTGATTTTTATTTGTATTGTTGAATAGTATTTATTCGGTTCCTGATCGAGTGATGAAGGTGGTAGACCAGACCACACCAACCTTTTTCTTCAGCAAATATACTCAATATTGACGTCAGTAGTAGTCCTAAGGCAAACAAGGGGAGCTTTCTCATACAACTTTCAAAACACTCTTCACATATACAATGCTACCAAAATATTATTTATTTTTCAATCAACCTTTTTGAATTTTTTAAAACTTTATACTTATATGTGCTGTCAATGTCACACATTAACGATATTTGTAGCCATGTATGTATATAATTTCAAAATAAAATATTTCCAATAAAAACTTCGTGCTATTCCATTACACATTCCTTTTGCCGCTGCATGTATTTTCAAGTTAACTATAAAGTTTGCTGACTTTTTTTATTTTTATTTCAAAATAATGCATTTTACAGCTAAAATATAGATTATTATTTTTTTGACACGTGCTATTTAATATTTTAAATCGGTTTTATTTCTGGTATTTTTATGGGAAACATACCCTGTGGGGAGAAAAGCTTGACTGCACTTAAAAGAGAGCTAGTACCAGTCAAAATAAACAAGACACAAGTGCAAATTAAAAATACGAACCTTTAGCCTCACTTTACTACTCTATTTTATATCTGCTACTTTTAACTCACAGCTACTGACAAATAACATCACAGGAAATGACATTTTTAGAATCCTGTGTCCTCCACATACTCGCACGATTGCTTTAAATCTCAATAAAAATATCTAAAAGTTGATTTGTTTTCATAATATCATTTAGCGAACGGCGCCTGGATGTAGGCATTTTGACTTCCACTTTGCTAATATAATAGTACTTTTTTTAATATTAGTTTATTAAAAATAGTTGTGATAATAAGATACGTGCTAATAAGCAATCCTCTTTTCGATCATATCGGTCAAATTAAACGCATTATTTGTGTACGTGTCCCGACACACCGCAATGGGGTTCTTTTTATACCGTATGTACACTTTGTATGTTGGGTCGATACAATATACTATAAAAACATAATATGCCGGTTTATAATATTATATAATAGAAGTCATTTATAGTTGATAAGACAAGACAACCCAAATAAGACGGGGTTGATATGATGGTGTGAAATATTCAGGCAATATGTCCGCCATAAACATGGTGTTATCATGGCACATCATCCTGTATAGTCTTAAGGTCTTTCTCGCGTTATTCGTATTGTGAAAGTTTCCTTTAAAAGTGAACACAGACAAAGTTTGCTCCGAATCTTGGAAGCCTGTCTTTCACCAACAAACAAACCGAAGCGATAATCGATTGTGTTTCTTTGTTATTTTTTCGCGATCCCTGAATGCATATCGTATAAAATATCCAAAATTAGTTTTTTCCGGGTAATAAAAGCAGCTAACGGTGGGTGCTTTTCAAAATGCACACACAAATATCAGGTATCAGGCTTAATACTGCTTGCTACACATTCGCTCATATTTTCGACTTTTACCGTTTTTTTCCCGTGTGAAATGAAAAAAGTTGCACGGTAGCAAATTTCGCAGAAAATCCTTGTTTATTTTTTGCATATATAATATATACACCCCTAAGAGCTTTTTAATAGATCATTATAAGGAGGATATTTAGTGAGATGATTTCTCAGGCCACCACACAGATATACCAACTGCCAATACCTAGTAACGGAGGTCGTACTCGTACCCAGCTTTATATAAACCCTAAATTAAATCATAAATATGCCTGAAACGAATTGTTTAGATTATGCGAAGTGCAGCCTGGTTCTCCATAAATAAGGAAAACCCTTGAAATGCAAGCACACCGAACCACTTTCATTTCTTTAATATATTTTCAAAACCGAATATTTCACGATGCGCTGTTTGCATTCATCCTCGTCTGCTTTCAAATTTAAAACGCCATCTCATTCCGGGACTATTCAATCTCCCGACAATTTCTACGTTCCACCCGCAATATTTATATTTATATTCCGCCAATAATATCAACCGCTCGTATCCGCCAGTCTTTTAGAATATGAAATTTTCCATGTATTGATTACGACTACTTTTAGGAAAATCGTTATTTGAACTGAGAAAGTTGTTCATACAAGTTATGATCGCTACTTGTATGAGGTTATTTTTTCTGTTCCGTTTTGTGTAAAAAACTGCATTGAAAACCATTGAACCGAGCTTTATATACCTTTCTGCAAGTTTTACTTTTGCTACTGCACGTTTTCACGTGTAAATTCAGTTAGTAGAGATTCTCTCGGTTATTTTGCGAAAATAAAAAAGGCAGGTCTGCGACAAGAATTATTTACATTGCTTACAACGACTATGATTCTTTCCGCTGTTGATTCTTTGGTAGTCGTTCCTTTTTCATAATTTTTTCACTCCTCTTCAAATATTTGTCCGAGTCGGCCAAGAGACTTTTTGTTCAACGAGCCGGCGGCGCGCGTCGTTGGTGAATTTATTTATAGTTAGTTCTTCGCTTAATTCTATACAGACAAGTCTCACTGGAGAATTCACTAATGCGCCGCCACGTTTCAGGACTGTTTGCTCACTCTTCTCTTATTTAATTAAACCACTGTGATATTTTCCAATTGATTAACTGCGACGAAACATCTCTGCCATTAATTAAAGTTAGCGGAGTAATTAATATAACTGAGGCGGCTGTGATTGAGGCAGGACTCGAGTGTGGCTGTGTGAGAAGGACGAATAGTTAGTCTTGCCAAAAAGGCAACACAAGATGGATGTGCATATCATTTGTAGTGTTGTGTCGGAACAAGAGACCCTCCCTGATTATCGTCATTAATTATGGTCACCCTAAACTATTGCCCCAATTAATTTGTGTCCCTTTTGTCTGCCGTTTAGTGGCCCTCTTTTTACTGACATCTTCATGTTTAGCCTCTGGACCAGATCAAATGAGACCGATCCCTACACAATGTATTCCTACATTCTCTGCTCACTTACATTAATGACCACTTCTAATAAATTTAATTAATTCCCATTACATTCAATGGCGAGCTTTTGTCCTATAAATTAACCGAATTAAATTAATTGTTCGATTACATGACCACATTTATAAACTGTCCACTTAACGTTTTGTTTTCACCGAATAATCATACTGATGATGAGTTTTTTTAGTAGTGGGAGTCTGGAACAGCTGTATATATAACTGTAGTGGTTGTTTGCGCACGAACGCTTAACCCAAAGGATTGGGACATATTATATTGAAGAACTTGTACTAGAACTCGATTAGATACTAGTTTTTACTAGATGCCTATTGAATAATATATTTTACGAGGACACATGGCACTGTTACTGAGACACGCGATGGTTAATTGTCTTCATTATTTGCGTGACGTGGTCCACGCGGCGCAGAACCACGTCACAATACACCAAAAAAATAAAATTATATATACACAAGTTCGCCAAAATTTCCATCTAAAAAACCTTTTATTATTTTACGAGCGTAAATTTACTTAAATAAATAAAATGAAACCAAAAAATTAATGGCGGTGATTTTATCATTCGTTGCGTTTATTTAATTAAAAATACGCCAGTTTCAATGTTTGTTGATATGAATTTGCGATTTTGAAATCCGCTGTACGGTTTCAATAAGTCTAGTGTATTATTGGAGTCTTTACGTGATATAAATGACAGTATATAAAAATATGAGGTACAGAGATTGCGGTCGGCTCTGCTATGCAAATGACTCTAAGATTGTCCCATGTCAAAAGAGTCATCTGTCAGGACATCCCCCATCCCAATATAGCACCCTGAGGACCTTCGTCAAACTGCCACCATCCATCCGTGCCTATATAAGAACATTTTCAATACTTTACTCATTTGAATAAACTTAATACAACGGAATTTCGATATTCGTCCTCAACCCGTCCAGATCCTTGTGCCGGCTATACACTCTCTCCAGTGTGTTTTAATCGTCCACACTCTTCTAACTGCTCTTTTTGGAGGCTCTAAAACAAGGCATAGTGAGGAGCTTTTAGCAATTTAGTAGGCCACATAAGGCGAAGGAAGCAAGTACGCCATACACACTCTCGCACCTGTTGTCTCTTGTAGAATGTGTATCTGGCATTAGACTTATAACAAACGTATCTTCCATAAAGCTTGCCATACACGCTCCGGTGTGAAATCCGGCAAGCAGTTGCAGACCACCTATACATGCGTAAATCGATTGACGCAGATTTGCAATACTTTGAGTCTGTTTAACGAGCCGATTTGCAATACTTTGAGTCTGTTTTAGAGCCGCCTTGTGGCCCAGTGGTTAGTGTAACGGATTCGTGAGTGAAGACTCCCGGGTTCGATTCACGGCACCGGAGTCACTTGGTAGATCTAGCTTAGCAAACTAGATCTTAAGTACTATATATATATATATATATATATATATATATATATATATATATACGAATATTACAGTATTTCTGTATATCGCTCTATCCTCTTTCCCCATAGAGTGCAATCAAGTCATATAGATAGGAGAGAGTTGTACATCGGTATAGTATTCGTTCGACTTTGGCACATCTCTGCTGTCAATAGTATGAAATTCACCTAAATTTCAATGTTTTACACACTTTATAATTAACTAATATAAATATATACACATCCACCCTACCACTGAGCTACCGAAACCAATAAAAATGGAATGTATACTATAGTGGAATTGGCTCATGTAAGATAGTGGAGGTGTCCCTGTGTCAGTCATTGGTCCCGTGAGACTTTGCAATACATTCTGTACTTTGTCCCCCTTTAAGCAAATACAATACACCGTTTTGTAGTATACAATATCACCATTTTAATATATATTCAGATAAACGAACTGTACCACTATATTCTGTTTATTGTATTTGTAGAAGAAGCCGAAGAATGGCAGCTTTCTCACACTGACATTAACAATACCGATCTATGTATATACATATCCTAGCAGGCTATACATCTGAATGTTTAAATAGAAGAGAAGGAACACTAATTGTCTCTCTCAGATTCGTCTACTTTGTCCGCCATATTGATATTTGTACATCCAGTTGTATGACCTGCTAATATATCGCTTTAACTTGCTATCAAACATATCTATGGAAAATAAAATAGATTTAAATTTTTGACCTAATTCAATATCATATTCTCTTTTTTTTAATAAAGTAGTAATTTCCTATTTTTGGAGTTTTTTTTTCATTCAATTTCTGCACATCGAATTAAATAGGTCAAGAACATTTTGATCGACAGTGGAAAGCAGTTAACGCACTGAAGCCTTTTCCAATTGCAAATATGAAAAAAACTACATTTGTGAGAACATAGCACAAATAATCGGATTGATTGAAATAGCTTAAATGAAAAAGGGCAAAGCTTTATGCAATCTTCTACGAGTCCAATTATTCACATGTGCACTTTTCAAATCCATTACAAGGGGACTTCACTATCTGTGGAAAACACAATTTAATTATTATAGTGTTGAAATATACGATCTCGATAGAAAGCTCACACACTAAATAGTGATGATAATCTCTAGTTAAAATAGGTCAAGCCAGGCTGTGGAGGAGCAGGTGCTTGAAATTCGCGAGGCATTCCGAAAAGCTTTGTAAGAAATGTCGTTTGTTGGCTAAGTAGTGAAGAAATTCCTCAGTAGTTCAGTGTGAGAAAATAATTCGGTCGTTAAAATGCTAGCGACTCGTTGCTTTATGGTGACCCTAGGGTCGCAAGGGGACACTCTGAGTAATGCGAGGATCAATTACGCCGAAACCTTTTGTCCCGTAGGGTGACCACGCTTGCGACCCTGATTGAAAATGAGGTTTTTTAGATATCCCCTTCGCAACGCCCCATTCCCAGCCCATTCATCTGTATCGTAAATATATTATTTTTTCGACCGAAAATATCTAAATCCTGCGTAGGGTGTCCGAGCCATTAACGCAAGCATTACATATTGTGTCCTCTCCAACCAGCTGCACACAATTGCCATTCTTATTTATTATTAGTATTATTTTTTGTACAATAATCGAGCTTTTGACACTTTTTGGGGAAACAATTTTATTGATTCGCATACGAATCGTAACCGATGTACGCATTTTTTTTTAATTCACCGCAAGATTTGGTTGCTAAGAGGTTATTTTAATTTTAATATTTGTATAATGTATTATTTATTTATCTATTCTTCTACGGGGTTTTATAAAAGATATTTTTAAACACAATAGTGTGTTAATTCAAGTGGTTTTTAGACCAACTTCGAAACATAAGGTTAGGTTAGGATCCAATTTTACCGAATCAACTCAATTTAATAATTGCCTCAGTATTCACTCCAGGAAATAATTTTTGTTTGAGTCTTATAGTTACTGTTCAAGTGTCTCTAATTGAAATCATTTAATATTTCCAAATATGCTTGTATATTTTTTTAAAATGTTTTGTTGTGTAATAATAGCACCCCCTACTAATTAAGTAGATTATATGAAATGTAGAAGGTATTCGATCATCATATAAAGTCCAAGAGTTGACAACTTCAATATTGCCCCCTGAATAAATTCTAAGGTCAAACCTCCCCCAACCACCCCAAATATAACAATCCATCATTCTCACGTCACACTAATCAACCGAAATTGCATTTTATATTCATCCCCGCGAATATCACGCCACCGGGGATGACAAATCCATTATATAAATATATTTCAATGCGATACACTCGTCCTGTTATATTTACAGTACACGGTCTATTTGATGTTGCTGGTTGAGTTCACATTTCTTTGAGGAAGCATTCGTGAAATAGTATCATAGTATATCCCCTTTTCAGTGACTTTTTTTCGGGGCTGACTTTTCCACATCGTTAGCGTACTACCAAAACACACACACCTCTTTTTATACCAGATATCCGTTACTATTTCAGTAAAATATTTTTAATATTGTGAGTTGGCAATTTTAGCGCAACGGATTTGTGATCAAAACAGTTTTGTGTTATCGCCGAGTCATGGTATTATTGCATTAGTACACAACCCCCAATATATTTAATAATATAAATATTATACCATCAAGATATGATATCAGCACGTGTATTGCGTAATACTAATCCTGCGCGTTTACTTTGTTAGCTCACCCCTCGTATATATTTTTTATTATATATTAATCCCATTGAGTAATCATATTTTTGACTTTCTTGTTTATACTCGATGACATCAAAGAGTCTCTCGACTGGATGGCAAAAAAATGTTTCAAGTTTCAACAAGATATCGAGAGACGAATTTCCACTTTTCCGAGTGGACTTTAAAACGGGAAGCAGCAGGAAGATGAGGACTCTTCACTTTCAAACACCTGGACCGACCGCCATTCACAACATCTGACCTTTTCAAATACGATACTTCATAACACTTGTTTTATTTCCTGCATCATTTGTAATATTAAACCTACTCGAATTGGAAAAAAAAATTAATCCACCCAAGCTTAGGCCGATTTCCTGGATTGCACAGCGAATCCCTTCCCGGGTGATTACTAAGTCTGGTAGCATAAAATATCAATGTATAACTGCAATAGTAGTAAATAACTCCTTAGGTTAAAATAAAAATAACTCAAACAAAAATATTCCAAATGGAAGATAATTAAATGAATTAACGTTTAAATAGAAAAAACGGTTTGATAGAAAAATGGCAGTTTGAGAACCTTAATTATTGAGTGAGTATATGATGTAAGAATCGTATGGCAACACTTACTTAATTTGCGTTTTTCGTTGATTTTTATTTTAAAAAATATATAATTTGGCCCTTTTGAAGTCGTGTTAGCATTATATATAAAAACCTTTAAAATATTTGAAGTTCAATCAAAAACATGCCGTATACATAATTAAGCAATGAGATTTTATTTTTATATAAATTATTTGAATATCTTAAAACAAAACGTGCGATTATTTATAAATATTCTATGTGTAAACATATAATATGAAATATCAATAATGTACTTTTGTCGTATGTTTATCCGTTATAAAATTGGGGTGACTCTTCAACACAATTTAAGCGAAACTGATCTAAACACCACATAACCAAGATGGCGCTCAAATATATTACGATAAAGAAATTCTCATTCAACTTGTAGATTCGCTTGTGTTACTTACCCATACCTTAGTAGGTCGCAATAAAGGGACGTGTATCGAGTATGCAAGATATAATATGTATTAATGATGTTTCCGTTTAGCATAAGCAGCGCTTAGTATTAATTGTAGTAGTTAGTTTGTTTGGTAATCCTTAACCGAATCCAAGTGAGTAATAGTTAATCTGGCATACAGTTTCCTGTATCGCGACCCACATTCAGTAAACAAGCTGGCTTTAAGTCATTGCTTCTAAGGTTGTGTACGAGCACAAATATGGGCACACAATGGCCTCGTTAATTTTGACTGCGCCACTTCCTATAAATTTCACTAGTTCTGCTAACTCTACTTACTGTAAATAACACTCGTTACTATTTATGAAATGCGCCGTTTATCTTTGATGCGAGGCATATTGGTTTTGCAATATTTATTTATATACATACATACGTGTATGATGGAGTATTGCGCTTTTTACCGATGTTCAGCTGCCCGTTATAATTAAAAGCCTCCATTAAAATCAATTCATCAAACGGCGCAGTTCCAATTCGAAATGTGCGCGCTCAAATTAAAGTGTTGCCAGCGTAAAAAATCGCAATTCAATTTATTCAACATGTATGTTTGTATGTAAAATACGGGGATTACGACGCGATATTTTACCGTGAAAATGCTTACTCAATCTTGTTTATACGAAACTATTATAATTAATGATTGCTTCATGTGGGAATCGAACCTGCGTCTTCTGGTTATTAAGCCCACCTGTTCTGCATAATCACTTAATGGAATTTTTAGGAGGGAGTTCAGTATTGAAGTACTGCACGGGTTAGGTTTAGGATAGAAGACTTTATTTATGATAAATACAGGGTGGTTATTTTAAGGGTAATCACTCAAAAAATAACTCCACAGTTTAAGTATGAGTTATTCTTAGTTAAAATTAATATGAACTGACGGCAGTTTATTATTATTATTAGCAAAATTAAGTAATATTTATATTTTTTGGTATTTTATTGCAATATTCTTCCTCCTATTAATCTAATAGACGTTTCTGGTATACGTTAATTATTAATTTGTATTTTTTTTGTTTCAGGTAAATATTATTTTTTATACCACAAATCCTCGATGAGTTCACCGGTAAGCCATTTATTTAATAAATTTAGAGTAGGGCGGGTGATTTTTTTTAGGAAAAGTGTATTTGGTATGATTGGAAGCGTTGACTTGTGAAGGAGAGATGAAGAAAGAGTAATCCTAATAAGAGACGACTGAGAGTAAATTTGCATAAATTTAAAAACGGTGTCGATCTTGACGAAGTGTTTGATCAACATGTTACCAATTACGGGTTACCAAATTCGACTGATTGTTGCATAATATTTAATTTAAAAAAAGGTCTCCTTGGATTCTTAGGCAATGTTCAAAAACAAGCCCTTTTCAGATTCAACTGAATGCCCTTCCAAGAGTCGTATTGGAAGTCGGAAGCGCGTGAAATAAATCGTTCATTGAGCAGCATTTCTAGTTGACTGAACAAATGCAAACCTGCTGCTCAAATCATTTCCAACTTACTATCATTTCATAAAAACAATATTTCATACAATTGTCAATTCATCTTCTATAAATATGTAGCTTGCCACTTTTACGGGGAATATTTTCAGTGCCACTCAATGTCTATTTATTGGGAAATAGACTATTACTGATATATTAACAAGCCATGCAACTGGATATATAAACATCAAGATGCCGGACCAAGTTGACGAGTCGCGAGACAGAACGCGAAATATATTTAGCAGGCTATACAACTGCATATATAAATATCAAGATGGTGGACCAAGTAGACGAGTCAGAGTGGGACAACACTAATTGTTTAATCACCCTAAATGTCAGTTCCTTTGAATTCTCGATAGATATATACATTGTGGTTTAAACACTGTTAATCACCTTTATTACAATTTTGTCTCAGTGAAACTTGCTTGCTTGGTCTGCCATCTTGATATCTATACATCCAGTAGTATGGCTCGCTAAAATATCGGTGCAATCATTCCAACCCAGTTTACTCTGATTTCCTAGATATCGAGGAATTAATTAACAATTTTTAATTAAAAGCTACCTATAAAAGCTAAACTTTTATAATCGCATGACTACAAATATTGACTGTAATACAATTTCCGCTTGAATATATTACAACTGAAAGATCGGGAATGATATTAATAAAATCCCGATCAATTACTTTAACCCAAGTTTACTCTGATTTCCTGGACTGGTTATTAAGTCCACCTGTATAACTGTAACAATTAAATATTATAGAACACACAGTGTTGTCTCTAACAAAGCCTCTGCCCTGCCGATGACTTTTTTTAACTGTGATAGATTTCCACTAAGTTAAATTCCCACAAATCAAATTACATGTAATCTAATCTACTAATGCCTCTTGAATTAACAAATCATATAAAATCTTTTCTGGTTGTAATGATGCTTCTTACATGGTTCTATTTTAGATTACGGTCAATATGTCAATACAAAAGTGGCACTCTTGTGTCGGCATCCTGAAAGCAGTCACTTTATTTATACGACTTGGTATTCTAGTGGCAAGTGGGCTCTCCAGTCTAAGATATAGCCCAGGTATGGTGGAGTGGCATCCACTATCTATGGCAGGCATTAAAGAAATCAATTTGAGTGTTGAAGATGGTCTCCTCTTTCAGTGGCTGGACTTCATTTTAGTCTTGAAGCTGCTTCATGAAATATGTATGCCTCTTCCTCATCCGGCGACAACCTCACATTTTCGCTTAAAGCACTCACTCTCTTATCATATTTTTAACTTACTTACCATAAAACGTCTTTGGAGCGACGCGTACCTAATTTTTTTATGATATAAATACATTGTTTGAACTTGGGTTTCCTAGGCGTACGTCGCCGAAAACCTAAACCAAATAGACGATATTAGAGCTGCTTCGCTATACTGTTATTCAGTTTTTCCTACGTCTAGAAAACTTTAAAACAATAGCCTTAATATTCATTAATACACACTAGACTCATTATATCCTCAGACGATGTATAGGGATCTCAGGATATAATAATTCTATTGGAAATCCTGAAGCATATAACAAACTTTAATCGACTTTAGTCTTCCCTAAAAATGTGGCGTCATTCTAGTATAAATACGCTCTTATCCTAATTTATCATTTTAATTAGCGTTATATTCTATAATTACATTCATCTGACAAGAATATTATTATTGTAATACTTCTGACTTGTGATATCTCCCATACGAAAACTTTTGATCGGGCTTCAAAGTTGATAAAAGAAGGGTAATGTTTCATTGTTGTTATTCTGTAATGGATATACAAAACAAGACACCACAAAACAAGTAATTTATTGGCTCAATAATCAAAGTATTGGAAAGTTTCAGGCACGTATAACTTCGCCTCAAGTTGTGCACAAATAATTTGCATTTCACAACACGACAGACAAATATTTGATTCCCTCGTCAATTATATAATAATTAGTGTTGTAATTAAAAGTGAAAGTTAACCCAACAAAATGTTGTTTGCCAGTGAATATAGTAGTGTATAATATAAGATTGTGGTTGTTCTTTTTGTTGAAAGAGCCAAGTGCAAGTAAGATACAACTTCACAGGCACTCTTCTCTCCTATGAGCCATCACAATAAAAGGAACCATTTATTGCCAGCGAAATTCAATCCCATGAAAAACTTCATCCACTAACTCTCTTTCGCCGTTCTACTTCAGAGTAATATACTTCGTCTGCCTTGTTTAAAGGTGATTCTGCAGTCTGGAATATCCTGAAATCGAGGCATAATTACATAAAAACATCAACTACAGGAGGTACAATAATATAATATAAAGACAGTGGAACCTCAATATACCGTTCCAGGTCCTTGGACGTATTTTCCCCGTAAGAAATAAGTGGGAAATTGTCAATCAATTATTAAACAATATTTTATTTATTTATATACGCCTCGAAGAGAAGATACAACAAATTGTTCATTTATAACAATCGCCTTAATATTTACCTTCAATCCAGGAAATCAGAGTAAACCTGGATCAAGATCGCGATTTTATTAATATTATTCCCGATCTCCCAGTCGTAATAATCAAATAATTTTTTTGAGTGAGATTTGAACCCATGACCACAGTATTTGTACCCCCTGGGATATTAATCTGGTGCAAAAGAAGCATTAGAAATAATATATTTTGTCATTGTTTGATTTTCTTATATATTGCCGCACGTATTCCAAACGAATGTCGTATATCAATTAAATCGAGATTACACTGTATTACTATTGCACATGATGCTCAAAAGAAACTAGATTTTATTCTTACCATGAAAGGCTTTCTGTTCTCAAATAGAATGCATTATCCTTTGTACGAAAAACCATTGATCGACCCCTATAATATTTACCTAATATATTTTTTAAATATCTTGAAATTTTAATTAACCAGCTGGAGTTTGTCTTTGAAAAAAAATTGAAACACCTCATTCTAATTTCAGTCCTCTAGCGAGTATCGCTTCAGGAAAATTCAAATATTCAGGCGACCGTCAAATCAAATAAAATTCGATTTTTTCCCTCTTCTCTCAAACAAATCGTGACAAAATTATTCATTGAAAAGGGAACGAACGATTGATTAAAAGGTGAGACCGAAATATGTACGTCCTGGTCAAAAGGATAAATATACGAATTTCATATTATATTATTGAATAAACAGCGAATCAAAGGCAAAAAAAAGATACAAAACCGTAAACAATGTCGTCTTTGAGGGTAATTTTTACCAAATTTCTTTGATCGAGCTCGGTTTTTTTATCTCTGTTATTTCGCCTCTCATTTTTCTCTTTCACCCACCCTGATTATGTTATTGAATGTCAAACAAAGTTACAATACTCCCTATTGAATATCATTGGTCTACTCTCGCCGGATATTTTTTATAACTCCTAAATAAACTACTCGAGTTTTAAATATAAAAAATATTGTTTTATAATCTGCGTAATGAGGGATGAATTCTTACGAAATATACATAACTTTTCCAGCCGAATACGATACAATCACTAGTAAATTAATTAATCAATATTCAGTCATATTTTTAAACTAGAGGTTAAGCAGTAGTAGTAGTAGTCATTAGTACGGCGGTGTTGTAAGTGGTGCTAAGTGACTTCCTCGCACCCTTAACAACTTTCGCCGATTTTCCCTTTTTTTCAAGCGTTATCTTGCTAAAAGTTGACCTATTTTCCCACCCTCATTTTCCTCGGACCCCTTACAATTTTAATAATTCCACCCCTGTTGTTGTTACAGGTGAGACTCGCGTGTTTGAGGTTTCTCACATAAGTACCTGCAAGTCCGGTTAGATTTAGATAAGAACTGCACGCCAAGCAAAATATATATTAATTACAGAAATAAAACTCAAACTGTAAAGTCCAAAGATTTTACAAACAACTCATTTACAGGAGTACTTTTTTCATACTGGATTTTGATAATCAGGAATATTATTTATAAAATTACGATCACCCTGATTTCCTGAATATGCATAGGATGAAGCAACACCACCTATATTAGAAGGCCAGACAAGAGCGACTGTGGCAATTATAGTGTTCTCTGCCACACTCTCAGACTCATCTGCTTGGTCCGCCATTTTGACATTTATACTTCCAGTTGTCTGGCATTCTTGTCGGCGATACCGGGCGAAGAATAGAGCCGCCCTATCCATAGTTATGTTAATAATTTAAAAAATTGGCATGAGACTAAGGGGGACCCAACGAGTTGAGTAATCCATAAAAAAGAGACTCGGCCCGGACCATTGCGGCAGTACTCTTGAACTACGCCATCATTTTCAAGCAACATTTAAAAAATTGGTTTGATGATCCAGGTTCAGCGATATTTAAATATCATACCTTTTAAAAGTACAAATCAATTTACTATTGCAAATGAAGCTTAAAGTCGTCATGTGTCATATTATTTCAATAGTCTGTTGATTTATATTTATTTTTATTTAATACTAATATTATAAAGTAGTCCCGTATCGTTTCAGATAACCAATTATCCACTTTATTGAATTAATAATTTGTTCCAGGATCTGTATCCTTTGTCTCATTGGCCGAATGCACTTTAATCTATTTGCTCCCTATTGATATCCTACAAATTACTGCTTTAAATTATTTGACATTGCCACGAACGAATGGATGTAATTGAGTTGATTTTATTAGTGTGTCCTCTTAATATATAATAGCTTAGCGTGTTCGTATGTAATAGTATTTAACTATTGGTGTTGCCACACGAAAAAATAATTAATAAATATATTTATTTATTTCCGCGACAGTGTTAAATCGATTGTTTTTAAAATAATTAACCTGTTTATTTGTCAAATAAATGTGTGATGAAGGGTGTAAAAGTTTTTATAATTGCTGAGTGGTTTTCGGCGGTGGTGAATTTTTAATGGTCATAAATACAAATCAGCCTTGGTATGGCAACACTAATTAGCAATGCAATTACAAGGGGTCTATTAATATTACAACACTATAAATAAACATCACCCGTGATAATTGTCATCTTTTACTTCGTCACGTTTGTGTAGTAAACCTAGTGAAATTATATGGCCACTTTGCTATTTTATATGCCGTAAAGAAAATGTCAACAAATCTGTGACGAATAAAAATTATTTACTCTTAAGACACGTTCTCCTCTTTATTTAAACCTAATTCTGGAAAAATATTCCGCCGTTAAACCCATTTAAGCCCCGATGAAACCGATCCCGATGGATTAACGGATTACTCTGCGTGCTTCGTCTACACTTTTAAGACTAAATTAGTTTGAAATTTGACTGTTTTCATTATTCTAGTTTGAATATTTGACAGCGGGCGGAGCGAAACTTTGTTCTTTAATAAATATTATCGATTTTGTAAACCTAATTTCAACAGTTAATAATACTGATACGTAGCTATGTTACGTCCTAAAGGTACCAACAGAAATTTACAGCTAATTAAATATTTAATACCGATATTCCATACAACATGTTTTAAATTGAACTTAAAATATTTTAAAGACTTATATTATTATTTTTTTGATTAATAGGTTTAATAATAATTTATTATACTTCGTCGTCTGAAGTCGTCAGTTATTAGACGTTGGTTGTTAAAACGAGAACATTATACAGAGCTCGGTGTCAGACTGTTGGAGCCATGGCCCGCCGAAATATTTACATCAATATCCGAATTTAGAGGCATGTTTATCGGCCTCACAAGCAATAAAAAAAACAACAGATTCTTATACTAGCAGATTTAAACCTACATTGTATTAGACATATATTTATTTTGTCTTTAAAGAAGCTTTTCACGAGCAGATGATTTATGAATTAAAGGGTCTTTAAAATACTTGATACGTGTATGATGTGTTCACAATAATAGGAACAATTGACCCGTTGTGATCCTCGTGATTTTAAACTCATCTCTGATATGATTTGTCTGCATTGATGATGATATGATTTATAGCTCTTTACGGACAAAGACATTCCTCTCATACCGGATTCCGATCATATAACGAAGCATTCACTACATCATATTATATTATGGTAATTTAGCCCACGATAAACTTTTCCACTGACTCATCAAACTGAGCTTTTTTATCGTAATTAATCACCATTAAAGCCGTTCGAAATTGCATAGTGTCAAATTTATCTGAAGAGCAATTATTATAGCTAAATGTTTTGAGACAATGAGAATGTCTGATAGCAGATAAATTTATTGCCGAAGTTTAACTCTCAGTATCTTTAACAATGAAATAACACATTGTCCTCTTCTGCTGCATTGTAGTCACTTTATTTATTGTATTTAGTTAGCACTTTGTTAAACAGTGTTTTATTGTGTTATTTAAAATAGGTGCTATGTGTACATCGACCTAACGCACTTTTAATTTAAAAGTTAAACTATCTAAAAACTTTATAAAGTGAGAATAAATTAAACTTGGGTTACAATTAGTTAAAATTATTAAGATTTAAACTACATATTTTACTCAAATATTTTTTTATACCTTTTGGTCAACCAACGAAATATCATTTTCTTGTCTTCAGTCTTGTTTTCATATATTTTCCATATTCATCATTCATTACCTCATTTCTCTATAAAAATATCGTATATAAAATCATATCAATGCCCAGTAATGTTTATAAACCTCTTAAAAATAACGCTATTATTTTATTTAAAATATCGGAGTTCTACCAATAAATAATATGTATGTATGCATGCATAGTAATATTTTATAACTATAAGCATATTGGAAAGAATTTATTGATATATTTGAGATTATTCTGTTTTTATTATTGCATTTGAGTATTGTTGTAAACATTTCGGCGGGCCATGGCTCCAACATTCTGATTTGTCGATGCAAATACCGATGATGACTTTTAAGCTGTATCATAAATTATTTTTAAAAAAAATTGAGTTTATTCGGCATATTAAAGAAACGATCGATCGTCTCTCTAAAGCTTGGGATTCCTCGGCGTTCGTCGCCATAAACGTACACCGTAAAGACGGTAATACAGTTGATTTGCTTTACTTTTGATCGGTTTTTTGTTAATTAGTGCCTCGCCCGAGGCTCAGACGAGGCATTAACTAACAAAAAACCGATCATAAATGTAGCTAAGCAATTCTACTATCGTATTTACGGTGACTATTACTTCACCGTAACAAAAAAGAATTACTCGAGTATAATAACGATTCTGCATTAATTCACCACATATTATGATAAAAGTGACATGGTAATTAGCATGCTTTAATAACATTGCGATTTTAACAATAGTAGAATCCCCAGCATACATCGTTATATAATATATAATTTTTTTGCTTAAGGCTGTGTCATTATTATTGAGGCTGGTGCAGTATTTCCTGCCAGACGTTCACTTCCTTTTACTTGATAATGCACTTGCATGTTTGCCATAATAACCATCATAACGAATTCCGTTTCAAATACTATAATGTGCACTTTTGCTTTGATTAGTGTCTTTTCAATATAATGCCTTACAAATTGTATGTTAATACAGTGGAACCTCGTATTTTTCCCATCAGAAGTACACAATATTAATTTGCATCACTTCTACATATATTCAACCCTTCAAATTAATCACTGTTCACCACCCCCGCTTTATATATGTATAAATAATTAAACTCGTCACAGTTCAATTTGCATTTTGAGGCTTTCAAATGTTTGGCTTTATAATTTCAATTACAGGTAACATAACCTAATTGTCTCGATCTATAAATTACTCGTCAGCAATTACACTATCAATTTCAATGTGGCTTAACGGTTCCCTTGATTACATTCCGAATGCGGATAGTCGTAATAATTATATGTAATGCCATCCAATTCCATATTAAAACATTCTCTTTGATCAAACAAGACGCGAAAAGTTCTTCTTAATGTTCTTAGTTAATATCCAAGAACCTCGATAATCCGAACACTCAAAACCCATTGTTTATTATACATACACATGTGATTGAAGAATTCCAATATATAAGTAGTATTTACCATTATAGAAAATGACTCAACACTTAATTTAGTCCCAATTTGTCGTGTTTAAACGTGAAATATTTACCTCCAGCTCTTTATCTATTTTTTGAGTGTTTATATTATTTATTTATATATGCCCTGAAGAGTTTTTGAGAAGGTTTTTTTTTAATTTTGGTTATTTTAGACACAACAACGTGTTAATTCATTATCTGTCGGTAATCTTAACTATTACTAGTTCCACAGGTCACCGACTTAATAATCAGTATTTACCTTACAATTCAGGAAATAAGAGTAAACCTGGAGTAAGGCGATCGATTAGGATTTTTATAGATATTAGTCAGTAACCGATCAAATCTTTGTTTACTTGAGTGGCATCGGAACCCACTTTACATATTATGTTGAATTCGATGTACGTCGACTTTGGATTACATCCAAGTATTTGGAACGGATTAAGAACGTTAGTCGAGGACGTAAGAGACATAATCAAATCTCAACGTATTTTTTTCTATAATAAATCCAAACAGGACGTATTTGCCATGTGAAAGCTCATCCATCAATATATAGTAGTGTTTGGTAATGTTGTTTACATAAATTTGAGCCTGAAAGTGGTCCTGAAGTATTCCCGCGTTAATATCTGTAACGACCGACTGACTCATTTAATTTATGCATTGAATTTGTGAGGAGAGCGATGAAGTGGTGGTTTTAGCAAACCGAGGGGGGTTGTGTTGTAAGTTAAGGGTGCTACACTCGGTTGTCTCAAGACGTCAAACTTAAGGTTAGTGTACACCTTTAGCTCGCTTTAATCATCTCCACCCCCATTACTACCCTCAAACATTTACATCCTGGATTAGCTGGCTCTCTGGGTCAAGCAAACCTCTGCCCTGACCGCCGCTGACCCTTAACCACTGAGCCACCGCCAATTAAGCATTTTCATACTGAAGAGCTGCTGAGACTCGATTCACAATTCACCCCGTCATTCCTCAAATTGATCCACTAATTTACTATGTAAATGGAACGACTTCCCTGTGGAGAACTTAATGCATAGTAAACCCTCGCCATAGGTAGTTAGTTATAAACATCTTTCAAACGCAATATCCACAATATTATATGAGATTAAATCGCATTTGAACATTCCTATATAATTCAGCGCGTGACTACAAATGCTGTAGTCAAGGGCTCAAAAATAATAATTCGATCGGCTATTGCGACTGGAAGATCGGGAATAATTTTATCAAAATCCTGGTCGATTGTCTCGATCCCATCTTACTGTGATTTCCAGCATTGTAGGGTAAATATTGAGGTAATTATTAAGTTGAACAGAGCCCCCTAACGGTCACCCGTGCAACCCAAAAGTCACTACTCACCCTTTTTTCTGTAAATATTTTTTTTCTCATTAATTTTCCCCTCAAAAAATCTCTCAATAACAAAGCAAATTTATCGCAAAATACACGACTAAGCTCTTATTTTAGTATAGAAATATATGGCTATGTGTATAACTCTTAATAAAAATAATTAAAAGGCATGAATTAGATATATTTTTAATAATACTTGTCCTCACACACATATTTTTCGGCATTCACATCGTAAAAATATTGTTATTTTTAAAATGTCTAGCCAATGAATAATGTGTAATATTTCAAAAGTTACACTCCCCTTTTAGAAGGGTTTGCTTTATTCAACCCTCTAATACCGCCATCACGAATATCCTCCATTACACTCAATTTATCTTCATTTTCATTACGTTTTTTTTGTTTTCAAATTTATCAGCATACGGATTTGTTTATAGTTATTTTCAGTCAGTGTATTAATGAGTATGATGAATTAGAAATAGGTGTAGAGCAAAGCTTAACTCAGATGGCAGACCATTTGTATTCGAGGAACGGTTTCCTTTTTGTGTACGCATCCTGTTTTTCAGGAAGTGCGCCCCTAATATTTTATATTCCTCTTTTTGACAACATTTTTTCCTCTTCTTCGACCATTTTGCGGCGAAATATTGTCGGCCTGTTGAGATGTAACGCTACCCTCACAATAACTGTACTTTTAAATAAAACGGTTTAGTTAATACTTGAAATGCTTCACAAGTATCACATTGCTCGTAATCCTTTCGTTAATTAAACCATTTAAATACGTATCTATTACAGTTTTTCAGTTGAGGTCGAGAATAATGAATGGGAGTAAATCCAAAAATGTAATCAAGCAAGGCGAACAGATAAAGCGACGTCCCCTGTTATAATTCAAGTCTTGGTGGATAATGAAAGATTCCCCAGCAAGACGTCCTTCTTCAAGTCCCACCCATTCACCCCATCCCCCATCCAGGGGGTGATTAATACAGCAAATCTATCGCAGCAATCGGGAAATCTGGCTGCCTCATTAACGGAACGGTTAAAATTAACTACGCCAAGATTTTCCCCAGAGAACTCTTTCCTCGCCAATTACGAAGCCAAAGAAACGATCTTCGATTTTTCAATATCTTACTACACGAATCGGTACAATACAAACAAATAATCTGTAATATAATAACAAAACTACTTTATTTATTGAATATCATAATATATAGATTGTCAAGAACAAAAAAGTACTACGTCCACATTTTTTGTTTTAAAATTTCTTAATAAAAGTTTTCCATATCAAAGCCTTAATATTCGATATTTTAAGACTTATAAAAGCATACCTAGGGGGTGGAAGTGCAAACACCGGATTCAAGTTTCAAGTGATGTTAACCCGGCATTAGACGTATAAAAAAATTAATTAATCTATTATAATTAATGAAAATCTTCACTTGTTTATTATTAAAAATAATTAGATGTAATATTTTTTTTACTTTGGAAAATTTATAAAGTAGTTGCTTTAAGCACCCAAAATTGTAACATAGACTTTTATTTAACACAAGGAATATAACTAGTCACAATTTATTTGGGCATTTTTTGCATTAAAAAATATTCGCCATATTGGTTAATATTGTGCTTGAAAATCAAGTGTAAATTAACATATAAATGCATTATTTAAATGGCAAATATCCGATCTGTCGGAAAAGTTTCAAAGACAATAAGTCTGTGAGCAATCCTTATGAATAACCATCAGTTTGGGTTGTGTTTCCCTTTTGCTGTCCAACTTTTTCAGCGGCGGCGATTTATTATTTCACGCCAAATGCATACTAATTCGAGTTAACATATTTTTCAATGATATTGAACTTGTCCAATGTTTTGTTGCCGAAGTGAAATGGAAATCGAAGACAGAAAGTCGGCGGTTGTAAGCCTTTTGCTTTGCTCGACTAATTTAAATAATCCTCACTTCCACCGGCATTACAATATTTATCCCTCTCAAATTAATGCATCCTTTGCCTCCTCCATCTTCACCATGAATATTTATCTGTTTCCGCGACTCGCCTTATAAGACGAACTCACTATTACCACCTCAATTAAACCGGCCTTAAATAAAGATGTATACTACAAATCATGGTCTCAAATCCCAATAGCGAGTGGGATATCGGAAATAATATTAATATAATCCCTATCGATCGACTCGATACAGGCTTACTCTGATTTGCAAAGATTTAGAGTGAATACCGAGACGATTATGAGTCAGACAGAGCCGTCTTAAATAGATCACCGGTAAATTCCATAAAAACTAATTAAACAGTTATATTAGCATGCCATTAAAAAACTGGATGTACAAATATTAAGATGGTGAACCAAGTAGACGAGTCTAAATGAGACAATGTTAAGTTTTTAAGCGCCCTAAATGTCGGTTCATATAAATTCTCTATAAAGGTGTACACTGCTTTTCATTACTGTTGTATAAACACTTTAATTACAATTTTGTCTCAGTCAAACTCATCTGCTTGGTCCACCATCTTGATATTTATACATGCAGTTGTAATAGCCTGCTAATATATCGGTGGTATCGATTAAATCAATTTTATAAAAACCCCTCGCGGCGTAGAAATAAAAGATACATTCTTAACCCAAATGTCAATAACTACAATTTTTTCTCTAATTTTATTTTTCATTGTTAATATCACAATTTTATGTATAAAAACCTAAAATCTCCTTGGGGCTTTTTATTATACTTAAAAAAACCACCGTCATTTTAATATTATGCATGCTTAAATTCAAGTTTCGTGGAATACAAACACTTTTTGCGCTTTTTTACTTTAATTCGGTTGAGAAAATTTCAACGAATTTTTATATAACGAACACCTCTTTCCACAATTAGTCCGTTATATCGAGGTTATAGTGTATTTGCATATGAATATTGTAGCAGTTTGATAGTGAAACTTTGAACGGGGCTTTGTCAAATGCCTATCATCAGCGGGCTAGACGGTATTTCATGAATTTAAATTAAACTCTCCGTGTCGTGTTTGAAAATTCAAATTAAATTATAACCTTCATAAACGGCTTTTTTAAAAACAATGTGTATCTTAGAAATGCTCCTTTCTCCAGTTCAAAGTGGTTGTTGTCTAAAACTGGAAATTCTCCCCTCGAGGCTTTGAAATTGCAACTCTTTTGTTGGAGAGAATCCCATTATTCTGCCTTACAATCATTTTAACATCTCATTCGAATTAAATATGAAATAATATTCCACCGTAATTGATTTGTAGAGATGTGGAAAAAAATCCAATTACATTTTAAAGCTAAGAAAGTGAGGACGGTTTCCGTTTCTCTCGTCAATCGAGGAAAAAGTTTCACAGTAAAAAGTTGGACTGGTGTTTCAAATAGATATAAGACAAGAAAAGAACATAAAGACATTCCGAGAGCCAGTTGAGCTTTTACCTTCAATTCTACTCAACATTGAGAAAATGTTACTTTACCGTATTAAGTATAAAATAGGAAATGGGGGTAAATAAGCATCACTACATTTTTTAATGTCTATGTTTTATGCCAACAAGTTCACGATTACTTAAACTTTAGAAGAGAAAATCGACAGCTACACCTGTGAAATTTAGCCATATTAATTCAATATTAGGGAACTGTAGAGCCTAATTACCCCCATTTACTATTCTATACATAACTTAGTATCGGTTTTATTGAATTATTAAATTAATACTAAAATATAATACTCCTGAAAAAGTGAATCTTCTCGTTACACCAACCACGTGGTGCACGATTTGAACCTTTTTAAAAGGCTAGGTATAGAATAGCAATTGGGGGTAAATGGGTAAACTGCATTTTATAAAGACAATGGTTTAAGCCAACAAGTTTACAATTACTTTATCCTTAGAAGGGGAAATTTACAGCTATATATAATATTATATAAAAAAATAAATCACATTCATGAAATATAAGGGAATTGTAGGACCTAATTACCCCCATTTGCTATTCTATACATAAATTAAAATCGGTTCTACTGATTTCAAAAATTTTCTATTGCCTAGGAGTATAAAAATGTTATTATTACCTTGACTTGTGTTAATATGTATAAATTATTCAATAGACGATGTTGGTAGTTAATGATGTCAGAGTTTAAATAAAGGGATATACGTGGGTCGATTGTAAAGTTATAAGAAATGCTCGAGGCGACCTGTAAATTAATTACCTCTTCGTTAATTACGTCGCGTTATTACCCTATTTATTTAACGACATTATTAATTAATTATCAAATTGAAAGTCATTAATCAAACATGTGCGTTCCTGTAACTTTACGTATACCCAAAGCTTAGTTATAGTTCTCATAACACAGAGATTTAGATTCGTTGTCATAAATCGACGGAATGATTCGATTTTGAATACATTCGGTTTGTTTTAAAAGCTCCCCGAAAGGACGTAAACCAATTTGCAACTGAAATGACCTGTTTTTTCTTCTTTTCACTTCAGTTTGGCTAAAATTCGATTGTTCGTGGTGGAATGAAAATTTAATTTGCAGTGTGCAACAACAACAGTACAGTGAATACAATCCTGTTGTTAAAAACTTTTTTTTATAAATGTCTCCTTTTTTTTAAAGCCAGCCGCAAATTGCGCCACCTTTTTTATTCTGCCTAATGTTATTAAACAGCGACATGAAAAATTATACTAAGTGGATTTTTATACTATTTAAGCATATTGGAATTTAATATCCTAAGCAAATTAACACAAATTTTTCTATAATCTATAATTGAGAGGCTGGGTGGAAAGACGATCGTTAGAGTTTTGTAATGAGCATTAATACAATTAAAATAATAATCATTGTGTGAAATTACAAGCATTGTATATGTATAAAGTGGTCCTTTCCGGCAACTATAATGATTTATATGATGTATTGAAAGTTAATGAGTGTGAAATATGGGCTTATTGATAACTTAACATGTTCACTGATATGTAAACCATTGCATATTGAAACTCCACACTACTGTTTCGATGCTTTAGTAATCAAAATCAGATTATAATAAAACCATGACATTATTATAAGTTTTATATATTATTATTAAATACTTGCAGACTTTGACAGGCGTTTGTTTGTGCCATGGCGAAACAATAACTGGAGATGTGTATTGTAAATAATAATAAATAAAGTTAAGGAAAAATTTAAATAAAACGTAGAGAATTAGTTAGAAACAACTCTATAATCCTGCATCACGACAATGCACAACCTAGGCAAAATCAGGCAGTTAAATGGCAAGAACTTTTACATCCTCCATATTCACCGGACCTGGCTCCGACCGATTACCGATTAAGACGATCTTAAATAGTTAGATTACAAACCAAGCGAATTACATATACAGTTTTATGTTGATAAATCATCGAATTTATACAAGAATATTATTGTGGAGGAGTTAAATAATTTAAAATGTATACAATGGTTGAAGGATGATGCATGGCGGTCACAGGAAACCCGCTGAAGTTCTTTCACTTTTACCCAACAACAACTCTCGAATATAATGTAATATTTTAGAATAGGCTAGAAGTTTTCCAGTGTCGCTGTTTCCAGTATCAACACATCCTGTCCACCATACACTTCCTCTCGTCTGCCACAATGGACGCTTTAATTTATGCCCGAATTCGTATGCAAATTGGCAAATGTTTTTAAACAACCCGCCCGAATGCAAATACAAACCCGTGAATGCTAAACACTTGCAAATAATTTTTCATGTGAACTTTTGTTCTTGTTACAGATTTGCGACAAGATTGATACGCAGCCAATTTACAAAAAACAAAAGGTATGTTCATAAAAAAATAACAATATCAGACCCTTTTATCTGAGAACTAATAAATTATATTAATTAATTTCGATTGACGGGAACACTCGAATGGTACGTACATTTCCATTAAGGAACACTTGATTAATCGTTCCGGAATGTTAATTATAGTAAAGCATTAGTCGTCACTTTTGCAGCCTTTTACTTTTTCATTTTTATCACAAGAAGGTGTATTTAAAATAAATGCACATTTCCAGAGACGGACGAGTGGTTCTGTAATCAATGCAAATATATTCTTTGGTGGTGGAAATGTGGTCTGTAGAACCTCTTTCATCCCCAACATTGATACTCTCTGTACTTGTGTATGTGTACGGTGTTTCCTATGGGGTAGTTTAATTTCATCCCCCCAGAGCTAAGGCTTTCGCGCAAATTATTCCTTTCTTTTTATGGCCAATCGATGACACCGCAACCGGAAAATCGTATCTGCACAACGATCCAAAAAAAATACATTAATTATTTCTCTTGTAGCTTCAGTATTCTGAAGAATATCGAAAGCTAACGAAACGCAACTTGACGTAAGTCTTAAAATGAGAAATGGTCTACCATTACGTAAACGTTATTTGATGATAAAACCAAAAGGATTGCTCTCAAACCACAACTTCTCAAATGTTATAATAACAGTTTGAAGGTCTTGATCATGAAAATTTTAGAGGCATGATCCGCCGAAACGTTTACACATAGTGCACGAGCGACTTAAATATCCAAACTATTAAAAAATAGCGGATTTGTACCATTAACATATTCTTACCCTTCCCTTAAAATATTGCTTTTGTGTAAATATTTCCTTCTTGTATGTATGTTCTTAAGTCATGTCTTTAATATTAGGTGTGATATTTGAGAAGAGGTGGTTTATGCGACACGGCATTATTAATCGCGCTTAATTTAGGCGGAACACGGTGTTTACATTTTATCGAGCACGCAAAATGGCGAGTGGGATAAGATAAAATGGCGGCAGCGCCCCAGTGTTGCCACTCGTGCTAATATTTATGCGTTACACATACATACATACATGTGTTCGTGTACCCAAATATTTACTCACTGAAATTATTTAAAGTGAATAATAAATCTAAACTTGTTTAAAAGATTGAACAAATTAAACTGTGAAAATCTTTCAGGCGTCAATTTGGTTGGGTTTGAATTAGAAGAATGTAGAGAACAGCCGGTCTCTGAAACAAAACTACATGAATAATTGAAGAAACGACTTTCAGGCTTCAAGTCGACAACTTGCCGATGGCTTACCGACGCAACTTTCACAACTTCTTCTTTGGCTACTATTTCTTTTTCACGCCGTCTACAACTTTTCTAACTCAAATCAGAATTCACTGTCGCCCATACACACATCACCCGATAACGACGACATATCACCGTTATACAAAAATCTATTTATAATTCAATTTTCCAAGAAAAACAGTTTATCGTCAAGCCAAAAGCGTTCCGAGAATATGAATATTTTAGGCACGTGTCGGTTTAAACCTGCAACAATTTTGTTCGGCAAAACTTGTACATTGTTTCACGTCTACTTCTCTGCGGAATTCACCACCTGATCAAATTTAATTTCCGAACACTAGTCGAGCAGAATATTGTTAATCTCGCCGACCACGTTTCGTGATAAAATCTTAATGTTTGTAGGCTTTTTATATGGGTCGTTATAGAAGGTTCTTAACTGTCTTCGATTGAAAGTGACTATGTGTTGATATGTCCCTTGGCACACATTTGCTGCTTATCTTCTCGCACAAACATTACAGACAATCTCCAATTACTGTATTATGCTTTTTCGCAAATATCTAATTATCGATTTCGCCATTAGCTATTTTAAAAGCTAAACAAAAAGCCTTCGTGTGCACAATTTTAAACAGACATATCAGAGCAGCAGCCTTATAACCTGCGTAATCAAACATGCGTATTCTTAAGTTACATAATAAAAACTGAATACTCTTCCAGATATTTTTTTACAAAATGAAATAATTTAAAAAAATTGTTATATTATTTAGGATAACCCTGAATAATTTAATTTCAGATAGTAAAGTACACATATCGTGTCGGATTTATTTGCACACTGAGGTTTTATAAAATAAGTGTTGAAAGATAAATAATGAAAAGTTTTTTGTCTCTCCTATAAAATTTAGCAAAATGGACTTATTCAGTCTGTAAATCAAACAGACTATACGTAGAAAATTATTCGAAAAATCCTATCATTTATTTAATTTATATATTGAGAGACTTATTTTTTTAATCTATGTATATATTTATCACATTTACTATATGATTCAATAAAATATTCAGTATTGAAACACTCTGCATCAGAAGTGCTGAATTGCTGAATTAATATCAAGAATATATAAACTGGACCCTGCTAGATGAAACAATTATTTATTTCCGAGAATTCTTAATATTGGGAATAGCCATTTCGCAATTTAATTTATATTGTCCTGAAAATGTCCGCATTTGTATCAATATACGTTTATATAATTCTCGATTTGAGTTATATGCTTGATGAAGAGTCTTTCACGTTACGAATTTCATTTTATTAAGTTGAAGTGTAGATTCCCCCCAGCTGGCAATTGTCTCTAGCTCTAAATTTAAACGGATAATAAATGTATTTATCAGTGTTACCGAGAATCGGAAATTAAACGAGTAAACTTTTGAGCAAAAGTCTGCTAAGACTGAAAAAGACGTCGATTTAGTTGCGGATTGTAATGAATTAAGCCGCTCACTCGGGATAAAATCAAAGTGTCTCCGGTTCAAATTTGATCTGCAAATCGATGTCTGTCCCCTTTCGTTTGAAAAGTTGGTCTACGGCAAACAAAGGGAGGTAAAAAGGCTCACCAGCAAGTACTGTACTGAACAACAAGACTTCAGACTTCCTTTCTACAGATCATGCCTTTGCCAACTGACTTCTCTTTGAGCGTTCTTTCTATCCTATTTATTGCTTGTCTCTCCACACTTTTTCCCGTGAAACATTCGATTTAATTATTTTCCAAACGAATCTACGTTGGTATAAGTATATTTTTATCGGAGAGGGTGGCTGTATATAGTGGTATGTGAAAGCCAGATTTATAGCATTTGAAGGTAGTCTTAATAGAAGTGCGCTGGTCTCTCCCTTCCCGTGTCAAACTTAACCAGATAACGTTGACTACATCCTAGACCATCCCAAACAGGATCACTTTCATTTCCCAACTATAATCTAAGTATTACCGCCGACCACTGCCCTCTCTACATTATTCGGGGGTGTATAATTAAAACACTGAATTCTTATTTTTCTCTTTGAAAATAAACGCGACATGCCGCTATGACATCATCTAACAAGCAAAGCCTTCATAAATTATTTATTTATATACTCCCCAAGGGACTTTCGAGAAGCTTTTTACATTTTTTAGACACTACGTGTTAATTCTTTGATTTGTCAGTGATGAGTATTTACCTTACAATACAGCAAATCAGAGTAAACCTGGATCAAGGCGATCGACCGGGATTAATATTATTCCCAATCTCCCAGTCATCAAATCAATTGTGGAAATTGAACCCATGACCACAGTATTTGTGGCCGCGCACTTAATCCCCTGAGCTATCACGCTGGTATATAATTATAGCCACTATTGGTTAGTGATAAGTGTAGCTTACGTCAAAACATCTTAAGTCAAATATTTTCTATAGTATTAATCCGGCCGCACACCTACATTCAGTTAAAGATCGCGTTCCCTTTTCGACAGCTCAAAATTGAAGTGTGCGACCGGCTTTAGTAAGAAAATTACATATAGTTTTTTGTGTTAGAACGTAATAATGGTACACGTGCTAATGTGACAGCTAATTTCCGGCAAAGCCCTTCTCATTATTATCACACCAATAACCTTTTATTATTAAAGCTACAATACATTATTTTAGCATTCGGATATTAATTAACCGGTAACACAATTTAACTAGCGACGTGTCCAATTTCCTTTTATATTAATATCACCTGGTATTCCTAATAATTGTGCCGCTCGAAAGCCTACTTAGCCGGGTGTACTTAATGAAAAGCTCAGATTTGTGGCCACACAGCCTTCACGGATAAAATAAGGGGAGGAAGCTCTCTGCACTTCCATCATCACATTCTTCAAATTAAGGACGAGCTGCTGACAGCAAGAAGCCTCATTAATTTTACATTTTCCACCCCTCCTCCCCACACTTAATACTCTTAAATATGTTTATTGAAAGCTTATATAGTTAATTAATATGAGCATATAATGTAGTCGGGGCAAAAGGTACTTGAATTAGCATAGCGAAAATGGTATCTAGAATGGGAAATGCAGTGTTTAGGAGTATCATTTCCAGATCAAGGTGGTCTTTGTTGGTGATTGAACCACTCCGCTCATTTGCATCTCTTCCCTTTTCCGACTGCCATCTGATGGACGAGCAACCCTATTGTTCTACCACCCTCGTTCTAATGTACCAAACACAATTTATACCCCATGATTTTTACCACCGATATACCGAGATCCAGATGGCGGACCAAGTAGACGAGTCTGAGCAAGACAATTGGTGCCGCTGTCAACTCATCTGCTTGGTCCGCCATCCTGATTTTTAATCATCCAGTTGTATGACTTGCTAATATATAGGTGATGTCTGCTGAAAACGTTTTCAAATAATGTTTTAATGCTTGGACTAATAATTTATTAGATCGTGAGGCTGGATTGTTGTAAACATTTCGTCGGGTTATGGCTCAAACAGTCTGTCGACGTAGCAATACTCCTTAACAATGGATGCGAAAGTTGGTTATGTTTTCGAATAATTTACACCACATCTCTTGTCGATCTTAATTAGTCGCATATGAACAAGGCATGCTATTTAACCCTTAAGTCATATAAATTTGGCTGATACTGTAGTTAGATCCCCTAGTTGGCGTGTTCATACTTCATATTCGCACCGTTATTACGTCATTTTCTTAACAAAACCCTTCTTTTCACACACACGCACCCCATTTCACGAAACTCTTTCATACTTCACTCAACTGTTTTTACTTAACCACCCTCCCCAAACTGATTCTCTTTAATAGGAAAATGTTCCCCACACGCACATCTATGAATTTGCAATTTTCCCAGAAATATGATATTATTTAATCCAGTCCGCTCTCGATGGCATATAATATTGGCAGACATGTCAAATATAGTAGGACAAGGAGTGATAGTTGAAAGTGGTAACATACTTCAGCGACAGTAGCTAAGACAATCTGCCCTATGTATTTTTCATACACACTTTTCATTTTCGTTCCCCTGATTCTGTGAAAAAATATTCTCGAATCAAATATTCATCCCCTTCAATTCGTTCTGTCTTTACATTACACACATTGCTCTTTTCCAATGTCAAATTTACTCTTTTCTTCCCCTTCGATAGACACGTGAGCAGTTTTTCTGACTAGTCTGCCATTAGACTAAATGATAATACAAACTACAAGAGCTTTTATATAACAAATAAATTTTGCAATATTAAAAAAATCAAGATTTTTAATATTACTCGTGATTTACTTCATGTGTACTTTTGTTTGGGAGTCTGCTTTCTTTTTCCTAAACTTTCAGTTAAGCAGTTAGTTTTGACTGATCAGTTAAACTGAACAAGGCCACCGAGGCAACGATTATGTAAAAAATATTTTAACCATTCACTAGGAATAAATTTCATTATTTTGACCTTTAACCTATACTTTAAGGAACATATTTTTTATTGATTAAATGCCCGACCAAACAGAAGATGAAATCCGTTCGTAGCGAACTGTCAACTCGTTGATAGTTCGCTGCTGCGTTCTTTTTGGCGATGCCTTAAGTCATCTTACCTATTTACAAATTCATAAAAATATCTTATATATATATAGGCCGGGTATTTAATACAATACAAAATATTTGTGAGTCAAAACTGTTTGGTATGCAATATAAAATGTAAAAAGTGAGTTGTTGTTAATTTAATTGTGTGTTCCCCATATTTGTGTTCCATATCACGTATGCTCAGGTATTCTCCGGTAATTTTTCCCGAAGTCTCCGTATGTTTGCAGAGTGTTCTAATGGCGGCATATTCTTTGTATAGAGGGTGGAGGTGCGTGTCTGCTTTTAGCCCAAAGAATACACCACTCTACCTGTTTACAATAAATGTGTCATTCCTTTTAATAATACATTGAATGTAGTGTACAGGCTTAGTGATGTATGGTGTCAGAGATAGGGAGTACAGGGTTGTTGTTATCAGATGATCTGTATTCAAATTGAATACAATACTAGTACAGCGAGTGATCGGTTAACGAACACATGAGGTGTTAGGGATGATACACATCCTTTAAATATTATTTCTCTTGTGTATGTCTCTTTCAAAATGTTGTCTTCTCTGTAACTCATGGGATGCACTGTGGAGTTGCAAGACAGGCTTTCCAATAATCTTCCACAAAATGTCATAGTTGCACAACCACTGAAATTGTATGGATTTTACTGCATAGAAGAGTTGAGACATCTTAAGACCATAACGGATTTCATGTGTGTTTTATACCTTAGAAATCAAAAGCTACCATATATAATTTATTGTATTGTTTGACTATCAAAATGTCGTAAATTCATTTAATTATTCTCCATTCTGATGTTATTAAATTATGTCAAAGAAGATATATATTTTTCTGCTTTTATTTGATATTATTCCAACTGGATTTGGGAGCTTTTGATTTCAAACGCTTCACATATTTAGATTATGAACTACAGTGGGAAATTGATTAAAATATATTTATAATTGTTAAAGAAACTGTGCATACAGTTTAATTTTTTTCCAGAACTAATTGTTTGAATTCTCATTGGAATTGAGATCGGTTAACGAACATTGTCTAGGAACGGATTATGTTCGTTAAGCGATCACCCAGTGTAGTGGTAGTTGTTGAATATGCAAATCTCAACACCTATATAACTGTTTGTATAATATTATTTGATAAATGCTCCAGCTGAGGATTATTCGCCTCGTTATCCGTTAAAAGAACATCAAATTATTTAAGTAGAAGAAGGATGGCGTCCATTTGGAATTACGTTGTGCGGCCACACGCGCCATTACTCAGCTTTGCCATCACCAAAAACTACCGCTTCAAAAAACACATCCTCCAAATTGCCAACCTTGTTGACCCTCGCCAACTTTCTCTTTCTCCATTAAAATATGCCGATATTATTCCCTTCCCTGGCCTGGATCGTGTTGCGGTTTAATATTTTCACCACAAATCAAAATGATTTTAAAAAGCAGGGATTACAATATTTGAAATGTATTATTGTGATTGAGTTGGTTTTTTCCGAGTGGACCCAATTGTGTCAGAACCCTCATCCCCATACCAACCCCCCTTGGAAATATATCCACTTGGATCAGAACAAGTGCTGGCAGGACCCTCACATCTGGCTGAAAATCTATTGAAACTAAATGAACGGTGAACTGTTCTGTCGATTCGATACGCGCCGATACTTAAACACATTCACTCTAAATAATAATATACTAATCGATCTTTATTTCTATCTCTGTATTCAGACTAAATTTGGCATTATTCCATATCCAGTCTGCTCGTTCCTGAATTGAACCCTTTAATATTATGCGCCACCCAAAATCAATACAGAGTAAACAAGTACATTTTGCCAAATTATTATGTGTTTACATCCCATTTCGTGTCCGGCGGGGATATTTTACAGTCGCATCAATCAGTGACAAAGAAGTGTGCAGCGGACGCCATTTCGCGCTTGAGTGGTTCGCAAAATGGCGACGTGACGTACGAATTGGAAACGGTCAGTCATCAAGATGGCGACTGATCACAATTAGCGCTTGAAATTCGACACGTGCGTACACTGACACGCGTCACGAGATATCGCGTGACTGGATACTACAATACATTATCAGTGTCTGGTGCAAACGGAAACCAAACCTGCACCCTAATATCACCAGACCAAATAAATTATACAGAATCGCATAGAAACCAGAAATCTAATATGCATCTTTAATGTGTTCGCTGTTTACTCATTTTACAAACCAGGGACGTATGCACGATTATTTGCCAAATAATTCATATTTTAAGTATTGTCAATGGTGGAGCACTGCATGGAAACAAATCATCATGTCTGAATAAACGGTAATTAAAATAAAAAATAATTTGGTTGTACGTATAAAGTCTGGATAACTGCCGCCCCCTGGCTATGCCTATTATACAACTTATAATTTAACAAAATGGCATAATTATAATAATGCTGCGTCTCTATTCACTAATTCTTGAGTTTCCTAAAGCTTGGGTCCTAGGCGTGCGTCGCCGTAAACGTACACCGTAAAGACGGTAATAGAGTTGCTTTGCTATACTTTTGATCGGTTTTTTGTTAATTAGTGCCTCGCCATTAACTAACAAAAAACCGATCATAAGTGTAGCTAAGTAACTCTACTATCGTTGTACGTTTACGGTGACGAATGCCTGGGAATCCATTACTTAAGCGTACATCGCTGTAAACGTACGCCGTAAAGAAACTGTACTATCGTATTTAAGGTGTATGTTTACGGTAACGTACGCCTAGGAAACCATTACTTAAGCTCACGAGATATAATCGTCCTAAATTCAGTTCACAATATTACTTCTCATTAATTAAATCGCATAGTCGTATTCAACCCATTTGTTGTTATAGAAAATACTATTAGTTATAGACACAATTTGAAATTACTGGTTTTAATCCAAGTGATAGTTATCAATCGAGCAACGTATCCGAATGGTCTGATACAGTGTAATCAAATTACAACATCCCTACAAACTTTCCCTTACACTCTTCACCCCGACCTTCAGTACAGTCCCGCTCAATATTACACCGCCAATAATATTTTTTTTTATTTATATTTCCAGATGAAGACCAAGCTGTACCGCAACACAATAATGGTGAGTGTTATTTATTGTTTTTTTAAATAATGATTATATTTGTAGACCAGGTGGGTGGCATCATCCCTCTCTACGTGATATCCAATTTGTATTTAGCCAACACGGAACAGAATTAATTTGGGTAGTGAAAGACGGCAACCTTCACAAGCAGTCCCGGGTTTGCCGCAGGGATGAATCAGCTCTCATCCTTTTCCGCTTCTAATAATAATACAACAACCTGTCTAAAACTATTTGAAAACATATATTAATTCATCCTTATAAAGAAACAAAGAATATTTGTATAGTGTGTATCAAGCGCATTGGGTAGTTCATATTCAACCGTTTCAATTCCAAATCTTAATTATTTTACTTAAACTATAGTTATTTATAAAAGCAGTAAGCAGGCGGGGCGCAAAAGAAGGGATTATCACCATTGTTTTTGGGTAACCGTATTTTATGCCAATAATTAATATTGTTATTAAAAAAACAGTTTTCCGCTTATTTAATTTATATAATGGTTACATAAAGAGATGACCAGTGATGTGCCAAGATCAGACAATTTATTATTTTTTTAATATCCTTCTGATACCACCCTATATATTAGCAGGCCATACAACTGGGTGTATAAATACCAAAATGTCAGACCAAGTAGACGATTCTGGCCGAGGCAATTATTTTTGCCTTTGTGAAACTCATCTACTTGGTCCGCCATCTTGATATTTAAACATGCAGTTATCCGTTCCATTTTTGCATAGACAGTTTTAAAGCTATCAATCATTTATTCTATGCGAAAACGGGACGGATTGATTTAATGAAAAATTACATAATATTTGTCTGACCTTGGACCATCACTGCTACCAACACATTAAAAATAATTGAATAAAATTTGCGGTGGTGGGTTATAAATGCATATATGTATTGTAAATACTCGGTACGTTAAGGCTTTGAGGGTAGCTATTAAAATAATGCTACAGATTAAATAAAAAGCCTTCGCCCCCCCGGGAGCTTAATTATGATCACCGGGTATTTTTGGGGTTTCGCACAACTAACCTAATGGCCCTGATTTATCAGCGGAGACTTCACTCTCATATAATTTCTATTGTGGAAGATCTCCGCTTTTATTAAATATTGACAATTCGTCTCGCCACACTGGACTTTTAAAATATTCCACTTCTTCTCGCTCCATAAACTTTATTGGCAATTATTGACAAAAGCTTTTGTGGAAGCTTCGGTGTCTTTATAATCATCCTCTAGGATCAACTCCAGTTCGCTATATATTAAATTAAAAATAAAGTACTCATTTTATTAAAACACTTTTTATACATCTCGTTGGGTCATTCTATAACATATATAAAAGCCTAAGTCATTCATGTGTATGTTATATAAGTCTTTCAACATTTTTGTATGGGTTGAGCTTAGGATAATATTTCTCAATAAGGGTACAAGATTAAAATTTGAATAATTTTATATAATATCATTTAAACCAATAATGAACCAATAAGAACCTCGAAATACAAACTTGATCAACCCTACCGATATTAGAAGGCCGGACAAGTGGATGATAAATATCAAGATGGCGGACCAAGCTGATGAGTGTGACAGAGGCAACACTAATTATCTCACTCAGACTCGTCTACTTGTTGTATGGCCTGCTCATATATCGGTGGTATCAACTCAATTGTTATATTCCTTTTATTTCTTATAAAATTTTGCTCTTATGACACTACTTGGTCCTGGTCCGCCATATTGATATTTATGCATCCAGTTATCTGACATTCTTATCAGTGGTTACACGTTAAGATTCTGACGTCTAAGATCGTATTCACACGAAGGTCGTATATCCTATATATAAGATTCCAATAAAGTATAAAAAAGGTGAAGATTGAGTTGAGCGTTTCAGTTTTCATTAGACACATGTCAGTTAAAATGATATGAAACGCTTAGAGAAGCTATTTTTCTGATATTCAAATAGTATTATATTAAAAGTAGATCTTATATGTTATTTTACGTGTACGTCAACGTTTCCGTCGTTAGTTGATTGAATCAAAGTCGCAAAAAATATATTCCCCCGCTTGAAATTTTCCACCGTCTTGACAAGATTTATACAGCATATCGAAAAATTCAATTTTTATCAATTCATGTGTGAAATATATTCCTTATTTTTCTTAAATATTAAATTTTCTATCCTTCAATATTTAATTGCAGATTTAAAACATACCACGAACGACACTAATTGGTCACACCAAAAAACTAATGATCTGTGATAAATAATATATGAAATTTTTATTTTGGAGTGTGAACAATTACGACCATTAAATTATTCAAATGCTTTTTTTAATACAAATCCGACTATTTTACATTTTCAAATAACTTATTACAGCTTTGCAATATCACCCATAGGGCGGCTCTTCATGGCTTTTTACTCACTTAAAAACCACGATTGATATATATTATTCCCAATCTCTCGGTCAATAAATAACCAAAAAAATATACTATTTTTAATATTGCAACCAACCATGCTATGTATTAATGACCGAATTTGGTGTTAGCGTTATTAAAAACTAAAAAAATGTGCATTTTTTTCATACAGATGAAAAATAATATGCATGTCGAAATTGGTTTTCGAAATTCCATTCTAGTTAATTTGATCTCAAAGATCCATCACACTCTGAATTTTGCTAGTTGAACTAGAAAATGAATTTAAAAAAAAAACTAAAGTAGAAATGGAATTCCAATACTGATGATTAAATTATACTCGATTTCCTATAATTCCTATATGTTTTTCGGCAATTCAATTTGTCGTGTGTGTGTTTTGTCTCTTGTTATATGTTATTGGTTTACTTGCTCTTAAATGGGTACGTGACGTAAATACGAAATATCTGTTTATTATTTTAAGGTAAAGAGTGTTCGATAAAGCCTTAAACAGAATATCGGATTCAGTTTTATCATCACTTATTCAAAACGTCTTAACCTTTAAAGGCGATGCCAGGTAAAAACTTCTTTGTGATGTATTCCTTGCTTTTAATAATTTAAAACTATCGCAAGTGTGTTTTGTTATTTTTGCAGTGTGTTTATCCTCGTTAAGATGGCGACGGTCGGCCATCTTGTCTCTCTTCGCATAAATAAATACCAACAGGCATTAATATTCATGTGGCAAATGCACCATAACTATGAGACACTGTGTTCTTAAAACAAAGATCATTAAACATATTTTATTCAAAACAGACAAAGGATAAGGCTATCTTGAATTAGTGTAAACTTATATCTGTAGAAGTCTCATGCGTATTGTTTTCATACATTGGAACATGGCCGACTCTACTACATGCGCATATTATACATATACTTCATACATAGGTCTATAGTCTCTATATAAATCTCTATATAAATCCGACACCTTGTTTACATAGTGACATATTATTCTTCGTTGAAGTTGAAGCACTTTACCATATTAAGTGTAATTTTATTAGAAATATCGACAAGTGACTGATAAACAGTACGAGCGGAAAAGCAGCGCACAAAGCGACTATCTTACGAAACCTTCGATAACAATTTCCTATATACTTTAACGTTTTTCCTTAATAAATTATTTTGTTTCTTTACAATAGGGTTGAATGTTTGATCTTTCGGGGCGGTTTCTTTGGACACGCCGCTTATAATAAGATGTGTCGTATTATACCTCAAAATTAACATTCCAACACTAATTAAGTTGGCAGTGGAAAATGTTTGGTTAAAATTAATTAAGCGAGAGAAGAAATAACAATAAAGATTTTAATTTGGAAGACAGACTCGACGACAGCACATTTCAATTAAACCCCAACGAGACTAACTTTGTTTCTATTTTTTTTACGGTCGCGGTTTTCTTCTTCTTGTCACTGGAATAAATTACTTGTTTATGTCGTGCTCTCGATTGGAAAATGCTTCGATTGTAATTAATATTAGTTCGATTGAGTGTACACAGCATCCAAATGTCCGATGGCAATTGTGGCAATCACGTGCAAAATGGTCTTTTCTCAATAAACGGAATAGAGGAATCAAATTGAATCGTGTTATGCATATACTAGTTATCTACAGCGGCCAATGCATTTGATTGAAATTTAACCATTCCGTTTGCTAATGGCCATTGGGCAATAGTAGTGTTGGTAGTTTTAGTGATAGCAGTGCTCCCAGCCTCATAGATAAAGCCTGAATAATTCCACTACTACTAATGGACAACATTTATTTGACCACATGTATAAATGCAACGCCATCACAACATCACAAATCCTCTTAAAACACACAAATATCATATGAAACAAATTGCCCACCCTTGATAACAATCTACAGGATATATGCATATACGCCCTGAGAGGCTTTTGTGGTGGTTTTTACCGACTTAATAATTGCCTCAGTGTCTACCTTATAATACAGAAAATCAGAGTAAACCTGAATCAAGACGATCGATCGGGATTGTATTCATATTATTTCTGATCTCCCGGTCCTAATAACTGATCATTCTTTTACTTGAGCGGGATTTGAACCCATGATCACAGTATTTATAGCCACGTGCTTTATCCCCTGAGCTATTACGCTGGTTATTGCAAAAACATCCCAAGGTGATGTTTATTCTATATACACACTTGTATATCAAAAAAATGATATTTTTAGTCTCTCTTGAAAAAATATATGCTTATGACAAATGCTGTTTTTACGACAAGGTTTTCAATGAATACATATACGAAAAGTATGTTATTTTATTGCCAAGTTTTCATACAATATGTAGATTAACTACTCGACTGTTTTCCCAAAGTGGATTATTTAAAAGAAATGTTATTTTTTAATAAAATAGTACACAAAAGATACTTTTTATTTTCCTCTTTAAGTTACATCTTTGGCGCTTGGTGTGTGACTGAGTTTTTATTGAATTTTATAATATGAAATGTTAGGACATAAGTGTAGGAGGAAGCTTAACCGCAACGAGGGTTATTATCAAAGTTGTCAAAGCTTAAATGACCACAATTGTGTTGGCCGCTTAGTCTGTCCCACAATAACCATAGTCACACTCTATTAACATATATGCGTATATTTCTAAATACTGATTTTAACAACTATTTATTTTCTTGTTTCAGATTTGGAGCATATCAGCGGTTCTTGCTGTGATTCTAATGACACAACCCGCAGATGCCTTTTCAAACTGCCCTAGTGGATGTACATGTGATGATGATATTCTTGTGGTGCAATGTGAAGAAGGAAAACTTGACGTGCTGCCAATCACACTGAACCCGTCCATTCAAAGGCTAGTCATTAGAAACAACAAGATCAAGATGATAGACAGCTCTATACAGTTTTACGGGGAGCTGTATTTCTTCGACTTGTCCTACAACCACCTCATCAACATTCCGGTGAAAAGTTTCGAAAACCAAAAGAAACTGCAAGAACTACACCTAAACCACAACAAGATCTCTTCTGTCTCGAACGACACCTTCCAAGGCCTTGTCTCGTTGACAGTGTTGAACCTCAAGGGCAATTTCTTAGAAGAGTTGAACAAGGGGGTGTTTTCAGCCCTACCACAATTAGAAGAGTTGAATCTGGCACAAAACAGATTATCCAAAATAGACCCGGCTGCTTTTAGCGGTCTGATTTCTTTAAGGGTACTATATCTCGACGATAATCAACTTACAGTAGTTCCAACACCATCGTTTTCAGTACTGGGCAGTTTAGCTGAACTGCACGTAGGATTGAATGCATTCACTTCTCTGCCAGCTGATTCCTTTTCCGGACTCAACAGGCTTTCCGTCTTAGATCTGGAAGGAGCTGGACTTGTTAACATAAGCGATTCTGCTTTCCATGGTCTTATGGGTCTTAGAAATTTGGATCTATCTGATAATCGGTTGAAATCAATCCCCACTTCTCAACTATCAGAATTGTCTCGGTTGGAAGATTTGACATTGGGTCAGAATGACTTTGTCACGATCAAAGTGAACGCGTTTAAAGGGCTTACCAATTTGCGTAAATTGGATATTACCGGTGCTAGTCAATTAGAGAAGATCGAAAAGGGAGCGTTCAGTGAAAATCTTAATTTGGATACTTTAATTTTGGCGAGTAATAAAAAATTGGACAGCATAGATGACGGAACGCTTATGGGTTTGCCGAATTTGCGTCATCTGGTTCTTAAAGAGAACGCGTTTACTAGTTTTTCGGAATCGTTGCTGGCGTGGCATGAATTGAAGAGGTTGGAGTTAACAGATAATCCTATACATTGTGGTTGTCAATTATTGTGGCTTCAAGAGCGACTGTCTCAGAAGAACTTCAGCCAGGTGCAATGTGTCACACCTGAGAGTCTTAAAGAAAGAATGTTGAAGACTCTGACAATAGACGATCTGGGATGCGCTCTTCATGACACCAGACAAACTGCAATCATCGGAGCTGTGATATTCGTGTGTGTCGCGATTGTAACAGCGCTCGTTTTGCTTCTGTACCATTACAGGAAACGAGTCCACGAAGCTCTCAAAGACTACAAGTGGAATAAAAGAGCTATTTCACGAAAGGAGCACGAATACCAAAAGACATTCTCAGAGGAAGACTACATTGTGCGAGGTGCTCACCCACCTCACTTCCCCACCCAACAACCAATCAGCTCCAGCTTCAGGCCAGTGCCGGTTACGGAACTGTAGCTAGAGCTTTACGCCTCCCCGAGCGTGTTTTTCCTCCCCGGGGGAACCCAAGGCTCTATAAGAAGAGCCCCCGGGAGGGCACAGGGAGGCGGCGGCACTCTGCCCGCAAACGGTTTCACTTATATAAACGGTGAAAACTGCCGTCACACTCTCAACAATGGCGCGCTGGCCATCAAGAACGGAGTCATCCCTCAGACCCTCAACAACGGATCACTCAGATCACTCACCGACAAGAAGGTCAACAACTATAAATACAACACAGACAAAAGAAACACGGACGCTCGCTACGTTCGCAAGCAAGAGAACAGCTACCATAGGAACCCTGAAATAATCAGCACTTTCCAAAGACATCAAGACACCTGCGAGAGAAACTATTGTCATCACGGAAGTCCGAATGAGCCGGAATATTCGGTAATATCCGAGAATGGCTTCACTCAGCCTGAAGACGGCTACATTCACTCCTGCAATCACGATAACACTTTCAGCTGTTGAGTGTCGAACTGCGAGTGTCATTTTTATAGCAATAATATTTTCACCCATTCCAAATCATACAAAGACTCTGAAAGAGGACACATTTACAAATAAACACTTTGTGTAGTGCAAAAGAGTGATACGTGAATATAAATATTACTAATTATAATATTGTACTGTAAACATTTAAAGACTGTGCTTTCTTTTTGGAATATTCGTATTAGAAAAACTAAAGTAAGATTTTTTTTACGACCAGTGATTCTCAACTGAACACATCGTTATTTTAATACGGTACATTCTAGTGATATAGAATAAAATATGTGTTATTAATATAGAGAAGATGAATATATCAATGACAACTTTGTAATATTTGTGTCTAAATTGGTGTATCTGAACATTTGTACAGACTAGTCGTATCGTCTCAATCTACATTTAAAAAGTAATCAATCTACTATAAAATATACCATATTAAAAAAAATCTATCTAAGAAACACTATCTCAATTTATGTAAATATTCACACATATTTTCAAACAAAACAATGAATCTGAATCGATTACCGTTATAAATATTTGTCGCTTAATATTTATGTTTATAAATTTTTTTCACTGGCATCGACTGATAAAAATCACAAACTACACAAAGATTTTGTCATGACATTCATGACTGTGAAATTTGTATTATTCTTGAAATGTCCATTATTTTATTTTGTGTGAAAATTGTAAATATATATTTTTGTTTTGTTTAAGAGATTTGACTGGATACGACAAATTGCACAAATACATGTAATAATTAATAATTTTGTACATAAAATATTGATTTCATATGATTTGAATATTCAATTATTGGCAACAGCTCGGAGAATTAAGATATTCTGTAAAATATTGTGATATTTTAATAAAAAGAGAAAATTTAAATTTTGCAAATCATAAATCTTGATCCAAATAATATTCATGTCCTTTCAATCAAATTTGTTACACAATCACCTTTGTATTTCATATACAAATCATATTTCAATCGAAGCAATAATTTGTGTTTTATAAATATACACTTTACACAGTTTTTCACATTTCTCTGAAATTATAGTTGTGTAAAATATTCCTTGTATTTATATTATAAATTTAATCAGTCTAAATATTATTCTTATTACCTACAATTAAAAACATCTATTTCACTATGGACTTTTATTTTACCCTGCTCCGTCACAAATCCTTGTCCGTTAAAGGAATATTTGCCATAATAGGAAGACAATTTCTGTTTAGAAGAATCAAATAATGAATAAATCCTTTGTCTAAACATAAAAATTGCAACAATCTGTCAGTAAAATCAGATCGAGTCTATCGAGAATGGTGCTCAATGATTTCTTTAAAAATAAAATGGAAGAAAACTTACAATTATTCATATTTACTTAAATATAACGATACTTTTTAATAAGTTTGAATTAATATTCAAGATTTATCAATAAATAATCTGCTCTTCTTTTCCAATCAACCAATAAAGCACAATTATAAGATAAAAGTAAGTTTCGGAAACCAAGTCATAACAAAATACATATTTTAAAAAGAAAACATATTCTAAAAAAATGTTCTATACTGTCATACTCCATAATTATTTGACTTGCCATTCCAACTTAATAATCTATTTCTTTTCTTCTTTTTTACTTACAATTCTTTAAAAGTAAGTTCCTCCACTCTTTCCGCTCCACTGTGATCATCGCTAGCTCACAAATTAAAGATATTTTTTATCTAAACTTTGCCATACTATCTTGGTATCAGGTTTTATTATTTCTATATATATTCTTTGTGATTAGTGACATTTTTGCTATTCACACTAAGAAGTTTCACTACGCCGCCGTAGAAAGTCACAGGTGAGATATCGATGATGAAATAACAAAATATGCAATCGAAAATTTTGCTCGAATTAATGTCCAGAATTTAATAATTTAGTTGTCTTGATATTTCTTTGATTAAAACCAAAATTCAATATTTGTCCAATTTATCAAGTAATAAAACACCATTGATAACAATTCAATATACAATTTCAGGAAATATCTTAAAACAGTTCTTGTAACCAATTTTATTAGTAAACAATTCTTTACAAATTTGTTTAAAGAAATTCATGAATTTTGAAAAGAGCACAGAACTTACATTCTAATAGTTGATATTTACCTATGTTTTAAAATAACTACTTTTTCACATCAAATTCAATATTTTTCTTTTCAATTTCACCCTTTAAGATATTGGATTGAATATTTTACACCCCAAACTATAAAAATGAATTCTAAAATCCATGAAATAGTTTCAGTGTGAGTATCTATTTTTATTGCTCGGTTTAATCAGCAATTTTGTAGGTCACTTTGACAGATTTATATATTATTTGTATTTTCCTAAAGTAATCTTTGTCTAATGGAAACTCTACACGGGTGAAATTGAAAAAGGATGAATTTGTTATTAAAAAGTTTTATTTTGAAATGAAATAAGGTGACTTTGAAGTATAGAAAAATTCAAATTGCCACCGAATTTAGCAATTTGAAGGACATATTAATTTCAAAAAGAATGCATGGTTACACTGAAGCCACAAGTAATACATACAAAATGTGTAATCACACGTACACATATTTAATTTAGTATGTATGAGTGTTTGACGACATGTTTTATAAATAATGCGAAAGGCAGCTCAGTTAATATCTTGTCGTGGGCGAGTCTGCTCGTGTATTCCACAAGGTTATATCAACCAGCCGCCATTTTGATTATGATAAACCATTCTAATTTAGCGGTGACGATACCTGAAAACAATCTAGTGGCAACACTGAGACCTCCCAATGTATCAGTGAATACATCAACCGATGTTCATTTCGGAAAGAAAACAATCATACACGGCCCTATAACAATAAACAAACGTGAAATCTGTACACAGAGATCACGAGATCCTCCGCCACATTTTGTCAAAGAACCGATTAATGGTTTGTTACACATTCGTTTTCCCCAGCTTTGTTCTTATAAAAAAAATACTTGCAGGACTCAAATGGATTTGGAAGAAGCCTCACTATCGCCATTTACTCATAACTATATCGATTTTGATTGTAATTTCCATTATAATTGCTGTTGTTTTGTTGTCGATTCCGGGGAGTACTTTGACTACTTATGTGAGGTCTACGGAAAATCTCGTGAAAAATATTCCCATCAAAACAAGCATAGGTAAATATCTAATTCATATGTATTTTATAATTAATTTAATATGTGTTTATTTTAGGAGAAGTGCTTCAAACGTCTAGAATTTTGCGTACTGTGCCAAGGCAAGAATGGTTAGCACAACCACCCAATAAACCTGGCGATCCTCTTCATCAACCTGTCCCATTAGTCATAATAATGCACACAGCAACAGAGAACTGCTCAGATCAGGTAAATTTTAAGAAATATACCTATATGACTATGTACAAGTGTCATGCGTATTGTTTTCATACATGCGCATACTATACATATACTTAACACATACGCCGAAGCACCTTTACATCACATCATTCAAGGGCCAATAGGTTCGGTTTAGGTTAGGACATGTTAGTCTTTAAAAAAATTGCTTTATATATGTATATTTAGATAAGGATGGTGAATTTTGTTAAGCTCTTTTAGCTGCTCTTGAAGCAGACAAACCGCATCTACATACATGGGCTGTGACCACCTGCAACACTGTAGTTTACAGAGTCACTAATTTTTTGTCGTTGAATATATCAAGCAACTTTTAATGAGGAATTTTAATGAAAGAAAGGTGAAATCAAATTAATTATTATGTATAAGTAGACCGGGTTAACGTCAGTTAAAGATTGAAACCTGTATTTGCACTTTCGCCTAATAATATTATTAAAATTTCTCTTCTTAAAATTTTTGATGTAATAATATAGATAATACGTGCAGTATTGTAAAGTAATGGATTCCTAGGCATACGTCACCGTAAATACGATAGTAGAGTTACTTAGCTACACTTACGATCGGTTTTATATTAGTTAATGCCTCGTCTGAGCCTCGAGGCACTAATTAACAAAAAACCGATCAAAAGTACTGCAAAGCAACTCTATTACCGTCTTTACGGTGTACGTTTACCGCGACGAACGCCTAGGAATCCCAAGCTTTACTGTCGATAAGAATACCATACAACTGGATGTATAAATATCAATATGGCGGGCCATTCAGACGAGTCTGAGTGAGAGAATTAGTGTTGCCTCTTGTTATTTAAACATCCACTTGTCCGGCCTTCTAATATCGGTGGTAGTGCTCAAATATTATTATTTAAATTTCCAGGCATCTTGTGCATTTCACGCGAGGTTCATTCAAGCATTTGATATAGAATCTCGAGGATTGTCTGACATTGGATACAACTTTTTAATCGGCGGAGACGGATCCGTGTATGAAGGCCGCGGATGGACGACCATCGGTGCTCATACCAAAGGATACGACACTTGTTCCATTGGCATCGCTTTTATCGGATTTTATAACAACATCGAACCGAACGAAAGACAGCTAAAAGCAGCCAAATCACTCACACTCATCGGAGTTAATTCGGGTCATATCGAGTCAAACTATACGCTGTTGGGCGGTCGACAGTTACTCAGTAACAACTCTGAAGATGCACTCTTTAACACGATTAAAACATGGGTTCACTACTCGTCTGACTTGCATTACGTCAAAGATAAATGCAAATGAACACACACGCAATCAAACAATGTAGAAGTGGTCAGTGTGGATGTTGTCGCGGTGGTGTTTGCTCGTGTGCGGTGTTGTGTTAACCAGCCGCCATATTTGTGTATAACTATGTGATAACATGGCCATCGTTAAAAAGGATGCCAACTTGGCGGTGTCTGTTCCAACAATAGACGATAATAGAATAGTGCAAACCATACAGGATGCCCTGGTTGCGGGAAATGCTGAACAGCCTTCCTTCGGCAATATCTCCGTGGCCAACTCTTCGGATGTTCACTTTGGAAACAAAACTTATATCCACGGTCAAGTGACTATTGTTGATTATAATCCGACAGAACCTAAACCGCGAGATCCTCCGCCTAATTTCCTGCGAGAGCCGATAAAAGGTACATATATAATATTATCTCTATAGTGACATTTGGTTTTCCCAAGTCAGTGCGTGATCCGTAAACAAAAACAAAGTCTACTTATCACTTTTGATATATTGAAATATAAATGGAATTTCCAGAATATTCGTCATCCCACAAACTGAATAGGGTGACCACATCCATATAAACATTAGATATCGCATTGCATATAAATAATTCATGTAACCAGTGTATTGTTGCACTATATTCGATAAAGGCATAAGTGTGTCTCCCTCACTCAGCACGTTTATAGTGACTACTGAGAGTGGTTGTGACAATATTTGGCGGCGAGCCTCATGCATTTATAATATTGTAAACATGTTAAAGAAGTAGTGTTTGGTAAAAATGAGCCTAGATGTATTTGAGTGTATGTTTGAGTCCATATGACATGTAGTAACAATGCATTTACCCATTTTACTGTGAAATATAACTGAAGATATGAAGAGAGATGTTTACAGTATAATGTTTGCCAGGTAACTCATGTTTTTGGCCACTTGATCCACTTGAACTAAACACGCATTTAGCCACTCATGCGATATCTTATGTTTATATCTATGTATAAAACAAACTATACATATATGATGCATCGGAAAACTCAAAAAAATGTCACATTACAACATGTCTTTAATTGAACTTCATTTATTTTAAAACCAACAATAAAAAAAATTCAGGTCTAACTAATTACGTAAATTAAGTGAGGTCTAACTAATTACGGTGTTGCCATACGACACTAAAATCAATAATAGTGTTGGTGTTACATGAAAAATAAAATATTTTATGTTCAATTAAAGTTATATATATTTTTTAATAAATTGAAGCGTTCAATTCCACAACTACGAACTCAATATAGAAAAATGACGAACTTAATATAAGTATACAGTTTACATAATTATAGGCGATGTTTCAGTCGAGCAGAGCCGCTCTATCGGTGACCTGTGTAACTAGTAATAGTAAAGATCGCCGACAGACAATTAATTAACACGTTGTTGTGTATAAAAAAACATAATTTGTAAAATACCTTCTCAAAAAGCCACTTGGAGCGTGTATAAATAAATAAAAACAACGATGTGTTCGTGATTATGGAACTGAACGCCTCAATTGTGCTTTTATTGCAGATTGTAGACATATTATTTTACTTGTTAAAGTTTAAGAATAGGATGTTGTTAAATAATAAAAATACATTACTGCAATATGCATGAGAAGCAAAATTTATTTTAAAAAATATTCGCAAAAATACAACAACAAAAAACACAGTTTGGGTCACTAGTTAATGAGAACCATGTTTATTTTGGCTAATAATAATAAGCCACTGTTATTGCATATCAATCTGAAATAAGAATATTTTTAGCTTAGCGATACCTAAACTCCCTTAAAATATTCTAGTTATATTATTTCATCTTTGCTCGTTTAAATTTAAAATTTACTCTACATATTCATGAAATGAATCTTATATTAGTTCAATGTAAAGACTTTCCATCATTTAACACAAGCTTGAAAGACTCGATAAACTAAGTAAATAATAAAATTGTGTGTTTTATCATACACATTTGAGATATCATATAAAAAAATGATGAAATTATTGACAATAGAAATGTTATTTTGCACATTTTATCTTGCGTTTAGTACACACGTATGGGTCAATGTGATAACATTTATTCATATATATTAAATATAGAATTTTATTATATTTGTTCAAATGTTCATAGAAAAACTTATAAATAAGAATTTTTGTTTTCCAATTTCAGGATTCAAATGGATTTGGCAAAGATCAACTGCAAAACCTCACCATCGACACTTGATTTTAACTGCATTAATACTGATTGTGGTATCTGTTATAATCGGGGTGATTCTGGTGTCTATTCCGAGAAGTACTTTAATAACGTATTCCAGATCTGCCCAAGACCTTGTTCAAAACATCCCGGTTAAAACTGACATAGGTAATAATATTAGCATGTATTTGTTAATAAGATATTTTATTATACATTCTCAATTGCAGATCAAGTTCTTTTAACATCGAGAAACTTACATATTGTATCAAGACAGGAATGGGTAGCGCAGCCTCCGAGTGAGCCCGGTGATCCTCTTCACCAACCCATTCCACTAGTAATCATTATGCATACAGCAACGGAAAGCTGTGTTAATCAGGTAAAAATATATTTAAATACTATAACACTGTCACGATAAGGAAAATCAAAATCATCCACAGCATTCTACATAAGAATTGTTCCTATTAGAGACCACACTTCTCCAATAATTAATCCCTAAACTAATAAATACCCTACACCATCTTATCTTTCCATGTAGTTGATCCAATCAAGTGTTAGAACTTAAAATAACTGAACGAAATAAACACAATGAGGAAATCATATTTTAATTATACTGTTTCCCAGGGCCTCAATATTAATTTACTATAATTAATGCTTGAAGTAGGAGACTACAAATCATAAACTTTATCCTATTCAGCATCCTTGGATTATTAACACAAAAATATATCTACTTTAAACTCGTTGTCAAAATTAAATATATATGCATTTCTACCCTTGATGATCTTAAATTGTCAAAAGCTTCTTTATTAAGATATTATATGAAAACTTATAATAATGTCATAGTCTTATTATAATAAAAGCTAATATAGTATATTAATAACATTAAATGAAAGCCAAACCTATATGTTTGAACAAAAAAATTAATAATATATTATAATAAAAAACACTCAATTGTAAACTGTCAATTTGTAGATATCTATTCTTTATTTTTTAATAAATCACTTATAAATATATATTTACTTTGATATTATTGTTTATTTACAGTCTAATTGTGCATATCATGCGAGGTTTATCCAAACATTTCATGTAGAATCTCGTGGATGGGCTGACATCGGATACAACTTCTTAATCGGTGGAGACGGATCCGTATTCGAAGGTCGCGGATGGACCACTGTCGGTGCTCACACCAAAGGATACAATGTGTGCTCTCTTGGAATAGCTTTTATTGGCTTATATAATACTATTCAACCCAATGAGAAACAAATAAATGCAGCATTGTCATTAATCTACATTGGAGTCAAGCTGGGTCACATCGACTCAAATTACATACTAATGGGAGCTCGACAATTAAGTCCTACGCTGAGCCCCGGAGATGCTCTTTTTAATATAATCAAAACATGGGATCATTATTCAACCAAATTAAATGAAGTGGACAGTAAATGTGCTATATTACAAGAAGAGTTGCTAAAAAATTGATCCATAATATGGAAAAAGTTCATTTAAAGTACTGATTATTTTATATCTTCGAGTCAAATCTTCTTTTATAATACTTAAGTTTATTTTTAAAACTACTTTATTAGTAATGATACAAACATTTGCTCAATCTAGTTATAAGTCATTATGTATGTATAATGAATTATTATTATTCAGCATAATTTAAAATTGTATTGATATAAAAGTCTGATTAATTAACTAATTTTTGTATACAATTTGTAAAAAAACGTATTCCGATGAGAATTTCTTGTTTCAAATATTGTTCTATATTGATTCTAGACACGACTTGCTTTGTTCATAAGTTCTGAATGAATTGTTTTATAAACAATGCCATATGATTACACATGAAATAAACACATTTAATAATATTTTATACCTTATTATTCCTACTGTAAGAAATATGAATGAATAACATTGTGATGTTACAAGAGCTGAATTTAAATCACTATGTGTTTCTCTTATTAAAAAGTGGTGGAAGGAAATAGAAAGTGATTTCAACATCGATTCACGCATGTCAATCAATAAATATATTACAATAATAATAATAGTGTACATTACGCTATGATTATCAATACTAAAAACATTCAGGCTACTCGTGCTCTTAGAAAGTGAAATTATGATGAAACTTTTAACCTTTAACCATTGATCTGCTTCCATTATATTATGGAAAATAATATGTAGTCTATCTAAAAAGAAAACTGCTTATTACTAAAGACAATAAATGACTAATCAACAAGTATAAATCTGTGTTGTCGCATGTGAAATAAGAACATTTTGAGCGAAAACAATGTGTGGAGTCATTGAAATCTCTAAATTATATAAGTTAATTGATGAAGTGAATTACATGATTAAATGAAAGATTTCTTTATAGAAACATTTTTATCGCTTTAAAATAAAAAAACACTATAGACTTCTAGACCAAAATAAAACAAACTCAAGCAGTAATGTTATCCGAGTACCCGAAGGTGTCTAAAATTGACTATTGATATTTCAAAACATTAGACATATGTAATTTAAATCAAACTAACACTTATCTGGCGTCCAAATTAAGTTGAGTTTTGATTTTATTCCACCATGTTTGAATACTTTTACTATTGAGTTTGTCAAGAAAAATACTTGAAAAAATCTTGCTTGGAATTTAATCTCACTGGTTGATTTTAGTATTAATGAGGTATGGTTAGTTATGTTTAAAAAAATTATAATGTTCTGGTCGTGTAATGAATATTACCCACGGTGACAGAGAAGCAGTAGGAGAAAGTCCTCTCCAATGAAGCTATATGGAGAATTATAAATAACACACAGTCATAAACACACCTTAGATATCACGTTTAACCGATGTCTCTTTTAGCACACTATCCTTTTGAGCATATTTACATTTGCTAAATTATACATATTTTGTGCATATTACATTGGCTGTGATTAAATATCTTCAGCATTTGGAGTATTTAAAGCTCATGTGTTTGTTTTCAGGCGACACTGATTAATAAAGATTGAAATCATATTTTTATAGTAGGTTATTGTAAAATATATCTAATCACAGCTTGTAGGTTAGATGTTGTGAAGTTGACAAAGCTGGAATAAGCAACATAACATGTTATGGGAACAGTAAACATTATAACCTACATTTTAAAACCCGTTTTTATACTATAATAAGTATAACCGCTCATCGATTGTGTATATTGAAATGTAATAATTACAGAAAACATTATAATTTCAGGTTTATAAGCAAAAATGGGTGCTTATTGAACTCAGGTGTTATACAATTGTTATGATTTGACCTTCAAAATTTATCTTCATCTTATTTATAAAAAACCACCATCATCCCCATTTCCAGCACTAGAGCTTTTGATTCCTAGGCGTGCGTCACCGTAAACGTACACCGTAAATACGGTAATAGAGTTGCTTTGATGTACTTTTGATCGGTTTTTTGTTAATTAGTGCCTCGCCAATAACTAACAAAAAACCGATAATAAGTGTAGCTAAGTAACTCTACTATCGTATTTACGGTGTAATTTACACGCCTTTTTACTATACCAATGTAAAGTAATGATTTCCTTGGCGTACATCGCCGTAAACGTAAAACTGCTAAAACGATTAAAGAGTAGCTTTGCTTTACTTTTGGTCGGTTTTTTGTTGGTTATCTGAGCCTCGGTCGAGGCTAAATAAAGCCAATAAAAAACCAGGAGTGTATAAGATTATGGGAACTCCACAGTTTATACGTTATAATGACGTTCGCCTAGGAAATGCAAGCCTTTATCGAAAAACAATGTTTACTTTTTGAAAACCATACAAAACTCTTATTTCATTCAAAAAAGACTAGTGGAAATTTCACATTTCTAAAGTGCATTTCGATCGTCAAGAGCAAAAAGTAAAAAATTAAGGTTTGGGCAATGATTAACTTTATAATATTTGAAAGGAAAAGATTATCAACATATAATTATTAAGACGAGCAGAGCCGTTAGTCATAAACTAAAAATAGTTATAGTTAAAATCACCGACAGACAATTAATTAACACGTTATTGTGTCTAAAAAAACATTCTCAAGAAGACCCTTTAAAAAAGCTCCACGTGGTGTAAATAAATAAACATTTTCAATATATGCATCTAAAATATTATAATATATTCCTCGTAATAAATAAATTATTAATGCATGAAAAAAATGTGAGTATTCACGTGATTTTAAAACTTTTTTTTATCAATCAGTTAAAGTAATAAAAAAATGACGTAATGTTGAGTGCAAATTTTCCCAGGCTATCAAGCTTGGCTATTTACGGTATTACAACCGTTCCGAATAAATCTCAACTAAGCTGTTAAAATTACAATAAAAGAAAATACATACATAGTATATTATGATGATGATGATGATAGTGGGCCAAGGTTGAGCAAGCTTATGTCTGATTGAGTATTCATCTTCTTTCATCACAGTCTACAATATATTATAATAAATATAGCATCCGTGTCACTTGCTCTACTTTTCATACAATTAACTAATATATGTGCACTAAAGCAATTAAGCCACCCCCAGCTATTTATAAATAAATATATATAAGGTCGTCTTATTGTAGGCATAGCTTTTCAAAATATTCACATAGGTTTACTATGCTTGCGTATTATTAAACCAACAAAAGTTTTAATCTAAAATATCCTCTCTATGGATGTTTTTTTTTCTCAAGAAGTGGTGTAACATTTCAGATTTTCCCACATGTAATTGTAATATTCGAACATTATCACAAGTAAAAATCAAATCCTAAGCATGAAAATATAACTTGTGTAGTAAAATATAGGAAAACCTTTCATAATTAGTTTCCTTCCATAATAAATTTACGCTTAATTTCTATGGTTACTGTTGTATTTATTGGACTAACAATATAATCGTGCTAGATCGGTTAGTATTGGTGCGTATACAAATAGACTAGAGCTTGGTAGAATTAGTGTACACGCAAACGCACCTCACGCTCACACACTCTCATTACACTATTATATTGAATACGGCCATTACATAATCGTCAAAAGAGCGGGTTTTGGGATACAATTTTTATTTTTCTAATTACCACCGATATTAGATGGCCGTACAAGTGGTAAATATCAAGATTACGGACCAAGTAGACGAGTCTGACCGAGGCAACACTGTGATTGTTGATACAAACGCATATCATCTGAATTCTCACAATTCAGATGAATGGACGATAACCATGTATAAACAATCACAGTGTTGCTTTAGTCAGACTCGTCTGCTTGGTCAAGCATCTTGATCCTTATACTCTGCATTTTATTTATTTTTTAATAGCTTTTTTAAAAGATTTTCACGGTGATTTTCAGGCATCAATAGTCCTCATTTCATGAAAATCCTGGCCAAACTATTATTCATAACAGAATTATATAACAAAAAAAAGCTTTGGAGCATGAATATAAAAGAGGCAACATTAATTGTCTCTCCCAGACTCGTCTGCTTGGTCCGCCATCTTGATATTTGTACATGCGGTTGTCTGGCATGCTTATCTGTGGTAACAATTGAAAAAAATTTAATACGGAAGGTGATTTCCACACATGATACGTTGTTGATACGTGATCGATACATCAACGATACGTGACGCTTCAACATGACAGGGCCACAATTTAATAAAATATAATATAACAATAATCTAATGATTATTCCTGACCACTCACTGTTCACTTTATACAACTTGTTTTTAATTGAAACTAAAATATTCTTATAATAAAGGGCCTAAGATTTTTTTTGTAAAAAAAAACATATTTAATAATAATTAAATAATGTATTGTGACAGCTTGAGAATCTTCAGTTTTGTTAATATTTACAATAAACAAGTATGAGCTCACTTAATAAACAAGTATGATGTCATCGCATTGGTTCAAGTTCAAGTTCAAATTAGAATTTGTTGTTGTTTACTTGCAATGTGCGTAGTGCATTTTGGTTGAAATTACACTGTAGCGTACTTTGTTTACAAATTCAAATCAGGCTGTTAATCACCTAATAAGTTAATACGCAAGATTCTCAAACTTTTAAAAATAATAATTAAAAATTGAAAAGTTTAACTAGCCAATTTGGACCATTAATGAAGGTGTGGTTGTGTTACATTTAATGTACCATTCCTTAGATTTAATTATTTTAAGTTCAATAAAAGACATATTGTATAAATATAGAATATTCTGTTTAATTTATCTATACAATGTAAAATACCCCGATGGATTATATTGAAAATGAGGCAATTGTTCGAATACCTTCTAATCTGATGCAAATTATGCCCAACAATAATGTTTCGCAACTGTTTATAATTTCAGGCCAGACAACCGATAAAACACAATCACGCTTTGCCTCTAAATTTATATTAAAAAATAATGGAACCATTTTATTGACAAAATTCACCTTTCCCTCGTCAAGTCATGCACGATATTTAAATTATACCATTTCAGTTTGGCGAGGTCAAAATACAATATGACCAATTCGCATTTCACACGCTGTTAATTCAGATTAACACACTTCTGAATCAAAGATAATTTTCTACAAGTGGATGATAAATATCAAGATTACGGACCAAGCAGACGAGTCTGACTAAGGCAACACTGTGATTATTTAAATATATATTAACGCTGATCAACTGAATTCTCATGATTCAGGCAAATGAAGATTACCATATATAAACAATTGCTATGTTGCTTCAGTCAAACTCATCTGCTTGTTCCGCCATCTTGTTTAATAGCTTGTTTTAGATTTGCACAGTGATTTACAGACATCAATTGTTGTCCTTGTTTCATGAAAATCCTGACCAAACTATTAAATGCATAAAAGAATTATGTAACAAAACAACACATATACTTATTTTCCGCCTATGAGAAAATAAACTCTTGACACAAGAGATGTGCCAAAGGCAAACGAATATTGCAGTATTATATAGAAGGGATACAAAGATAGTAGTATAACCCTCGATTAATCATAAGGACGTTGAATTTCTTCATATGAGTGTATTAATAAGAAATTAGAATACTATAATATTCGTTTGACTATGGCACAGCTCTGCTTGTTACTGATTGGCGCTCGTGTTTGTTTACCTATTCTCTCATTGGTGGAAGTACGAGAAGCATCAACCAGCACTCATATATGTGCCGGGCCTAATGTGTCTCTATAGGGAAGTTCTTCTACTAACTGGGTTAAAAAATGAACATATTATTGTCGCTGAACATGTGATTTTTTTTATTTACCTGCGTTTTTGTATGGACTGTGCAAATTTTGATTGAAATATAGGTTAAAGTAAAGCATCAAACCCTAATTTGAAATATTTGAATATAGACGTTGACCTCCACAATATTTGAAAGAGCCAAGTTAAATATGACGATCAGTGAAAGGATGAGAGAAGGACGCATCTTTGAACACGGTCAATCTTACATTATAACGAGGACAGCACGTTATAATCGTGACTAGTGATTATAACCACCACCGTCATGATACGCTATTTAAATAATAAATAAAAAAACTAAATTATCAAATGGCTTTCCCTTAACAATAAACTGATTCGTACCGCTCACTTTCCAATATAATATAATCGTGTTTGATGAGAGTAAAAGTTGCACTCTTCGGGAAGATTCTACTTACTTAGATTATGTAACTGATGTAATGTAATTAAATAACTCTAATATCACCAACGTAATATCTCACAATTTAAGACGAGTGGCTACAAATACTGTGGTCATGGCTTCAAATCCCGCTCAAGTAAAAAAAAATTGATTTGATCGGTTATTGCGACTGGGAGATCGGAAATAATATTAATAAAATCCCGATCGATTGTCTTGATCCAGGTTTACTCTGATTTCCTGTATTGTAAGGTAAATACTGATTATTAAGTCGATGACCTGTGTAACTAGTAATAGTTAAGATCACCGACAGACAATTAATTAACACGTTGTTGTGTATAAAAAACCCTCTCACAAAAAAGTAAATCACTCACTAACAACAGTTGCATAAAGTTGTCAACAGGGCGGCGTGATTTACAATAAATTTACAATATCAATGGCACAGTTGTGCTAAACATATTTATTTATTTTTATATAAATGCTCTTGTAGTAGAATTGGTGGAAAAGAGATCACTCACCAAATTGATTTAATTCTACTATATTATTTAAAAAAATTACATAATATACATAACGTCGTTGTTAAGCCAAAAGCCATTAATTACATTTTTTTCTTTGTCTTGAAAAACAGCCCTTTTTAAAAAATATATTGTTAGATTTCTTTTGATTGAACTTTTAAAAACGCAGCGCTCTTAAATTTCAGACAATAGTTTTATACTTAATTTAATGATTAATTGCCTAATATCTCAAAGGATAAAAAACGTAGCTATAAATATTATAATGGGTTCAATTCCCACTTAAATAAAAAAAATATATTTCCGATCGGCTATTGCGATTATAGAGAAAAATATTAATAAAATCCCAATCGATTGTCTTGATCCAGGTTTGAATTCCTGGATTAAAGTGTGTATATTGAGGCGATTCATAATGTACATACAAATTAAAATAGTTTATTAACATTTTTATATTTAAAAATAATCCATGCATTTCTATGTTTTTTAGATTATAAAAGAATGATTTGATCGGTTTTCTACGAATAATATTAATAAATTTCCGATTGAAACTGATTTTCTGTATTGTAAGGCGATTTTTAAGTCCTGTATAACTAGTAATAATTTTGTCTAAAAACCGGATTTAAAACATAAACAAATAATGGAAAAAACTCGTTTTACATAAAAGAGTAGTTTAATAATTTTAAAAACACTGTAGTGTATTGTTTAGTAATTATAAAATGTGATAAAATAAGCATTTTATTGAAATTCTTCTAATTGATATAAAATGATAATAAAGGCACAACTAAATATTATAAATTGCACAAAATCATAAAATACCAGTTACCGAATACCAAATTTCTAAAAAGATTTTCTCTCAGCTGAATTAAGTAAACAATATTAAATGCACTTATGCAAGTATTTGTGTGAAAATTCTTAAAGTTACACGACTTTGTGTGAAAAACTATAAATGTGCAATAATTTTTAATGCCTCGTTACACTTATTTTCTTAGTAAACTATAAATTGTGGAAAATTAATAAATCCCGATCAATATTTTGGTAATGATTTATATAATATGAAATGTTAACGGCACAAAAAAGAGTGGACAATGATTAAGAAAGTGACTTTTACGAGTATATTTTGGCAGCGGGAATCTTGCTCTACCAGTTTTCCTCTTGCAGGTCAATAACTCACCTGTGGAACCAATCAAGGAACCGGATATACTGTTTTAAACTAATAAAATACACGCAAAGTTATCCAAATCAGACCAATTGTCGCCATCGCCACCAATTTTAACTATTTAGGCGTGACACACGCGTGTAGTTTAAGATGACTAACTATTCTTCTATCCTTAATTTTTTATGATGTCTCAAGAGTGAAGAGAAAACCACCGTAATGGCTCAAATACTGTGGTCATGGGTTCAAATCCCACTCAAGTCAAGAATTTTTATTTTGATTGAAATTGATTGATATCTTGTATTGTAAGGTAAATACTGATTATTAAGTCGGTAACCTGTGTAACTAGTAATAGTTAATATCACCGACAGACAGTTAATTAACCCGTTGTACTGTCTAAAAAAAATCTCATATGTTATAAGGATTACCTTTGATTATACAATAAAACTGATTTTTAGTCAAAGATAAGACTAATATAAATTCGGGATGACTTAATTACTCTTTATTTGTATGGCAAATGTCTTATTTTAGACACGCAACTTACTGCAAAAGACTCTGATTGGTAATATGCGTACAGAGTATATTCTTTTTCGTCCAATTCCTGCTCAATTATGGTCGATACATTTTAAAAGAAATCTTATTAATATAAAAATGATACAGTTATTTTCACAAATCCATACATGAGATTCGCGGCTAAAATAAATCTACATTAAATTAAATATGCAAAAATACTTCCAAGTTCTAACTATATCAGAAGCTTATTTATAAATATATTAAATAATAATAATACACAGTATTACTCATCCAATTATCTTCTCCATTCTCTTTTGAATACATAGCAACCACTTGGGTGATCTCTTTTCCACCAATTCTGCCACCTACAAGGCTTTATAAAAAAGCGATATATATATATTTATTTATAAATAGCTGGGGGTGGCTTAATTGCTTTAATGCACACATATATTAGTTATTGTATGAAAGTAGAGGCAAGTGACTTTGGATGCTATATTTATTATAATATATTGTAGACTGTGATGAAAGAAGATGAATACTCAATCAGACATAAAGCTTGCTCAACCTTGGCCCACTATCATCATCATCATCATAATATACTATGTATGTATTTTCTTTTTATTGTAATTTTAACAGCTTAGTTGAGATTTATTCCGGAACAGTTTGTAATACCGTAAATAAGTAAACTGATAGCCTGGGAAAATTTACACTCAACATTCATTCGTCATTTTTATTACTTTAACTGATTGATAAAAAAGTTTTTAAATCACGTGAATACCACATTTTTCAGCATTAATAATTTATTTATTACGAGGAATATATTATAATATTTTATATGCATATATTGAAAATGTTTATTTATTTACACCACGTGGAGCTTTTTTTAAAGGGTCTTCTTGAGAAGGTTTTTTTAGACACAATAACGTGTTAATTAATTGTCTGTCGGTGATTTTAACTATAACTATTTTTAGTTTATGACTAACGGCTCTGCTCGTCTTAATAATTATATGTTGATAATCTTTTCCTTTCAAATATTATAAAGTTAATCATTGCCCAAACCTTAATTTTTTACTTTTTGCTCTTGACGATCGAAATGCACTTTAGAAATGTGAAATTTCCACTAGTCTTTTTTGAATGAAATAAGAGTTTTGTATGGTTTTCAAAAAGTAAACATTGTTTTTCGATAAAGGCTTGCATTTCCTAGGCGAACGTCATTATAACGTATAAACTGTGGAGTTCCCATAATCTTATACACTCCTGGTTTTTTATTGGCTTTATTTAGCCTCGACCGAGGCTCAGATAACCAACAAAAAACCGACCAAAAGTAAAGCAAAGCTACTCTTTAATCGTTTTAGCAGTTTTACGTTTACGGCGATGTACGCCAAGGAAATCATTACTTTACATTGGTATAGTAAAAAGGCGTGTAAATTACACCGTAAATACGATAGTAGAGTTACTTAGCTACACTTATTATCGGTTTTTTGTTAGTTATTGGCGAGGCACTAATTAACAAAAAAACTATCAAAAGAACAGCAAAGCAACTCTATTACCGTATTTACGGTGTACGTTTACGGTGACGCACGCCCTAGGAATCAAAAGCTCTAGTGCTGGAAATGGGGATGATGGTGGTTTTTATAAAGGAGCTGTTGTTTTTCAAGACAAAGAAAAAAATGTTAATTAATGGCTTTTGGCTTAACAACGACGTTATGTATATTATGTAATTTTTTTTAAATAATAATATAGTAGAATTAAATCAATTTGGTGAGTGATCTCTTTTCCACCAGATTCCTACTACAGAGCATTTATATAAAAATAAATAAATATGTTTGCTAGCTGTGCCATTGATATTATGCAAATTTATTGTAAATCACGCCGCCCTGTTGACAACTTTATGCAACTGTTGTTGGTAGGTGATTTACTTTTTTTATGAAGGGTTTTTATACACATAGCGATGTTAGTGGTGTCTGTCGGTGATCTTAACTATTACTAGTTACACAGGTCACCGACTTAATAATCAGTATTTACCTTACAATACAGGAAATCAGAGTAAACCTGGATCAAGACAATCGATCGGGATTTTATTAATATTATTTCCGATCTCCCAGTCGCAATAACCGATCAAATCAATTTTTTTTTACTTGAGCGGGATTTGAAGCCATGACCACAGTATTTGTAGCCACTCGTCTTAAATTGTGAGATATTACGTTGGTGATATTAGAGTTATTTAATTACATTACATCAGTTACATAATCTAAGTAAGTAGAATCTTCCCGAAGAGTGCAACTTTTACTCTCATCAAACACGATTATATTATATTGGAAAGTGAGCGGTACGAATCAGTTTATTGTTAAGGGAAAGCCATTTGATAATTTAGTTTTTTTATTTATTATTTAAATAGCGTATCATGACGGTGGTGGTTATAATCACTAGTCACGATTATAACGTGCTGTCCTCGTTATAATGTAAGATTGACCGTGTTCAAAGATGCGTCCTTCTCTCATCCTTTCACTGATCGTCATATTTAACTTGGCTCTTTCAAATATTGTGGAGGTCAACGTCTATATTCAAATATTTCAAATTAGGGTTTGATGCTTTACTTTAACCTATATTTCAATCAAAATTTGCACAGTCCATACAAAAACGCAGGTAAATAAAAAAAATCACATGTTCAGCGACAATAATATGTTCATTTTTTAACCCAGTTAGTAGAAGAACTTCCCTATAGAGACACATTAGGCCCGGCACATATATGAGTGCTGGTTGATGCTTCTCGTACTTCCACCAATGAGAGAATAGGTAAACAAACACGAGCGCCAATCAGTAACAAGCAGAGCTGTGCCATAGTCAAACGAATATTATAGTATTCTAATTTCTTATTAATACACTCATATGAAGAAATTCAACGTCCTTATGATTAATCGAGGGTTATACTACTATCTTTGTATCCCTTCTATATAATACTGCAATATTCGTTTGCCTTTGGCACATCTCTTGTGTCAAGAGTTTATTTTCTCATAGGCGGAAAATAATTATATGTGTTGTTTTGTTACATAATTCTTTTATGCATTTAATAGTTTGGTCAGGATTTTCATGAAACAAGGACAACAATTGATGTCTGTAAATCACTGTGCAAACCTTAAACAAGCTATTAAATAAGATGGCGGAACAAGCAGATGAGTTTGACTGAAGCAACATAGCAATTGTTTATATATGGTAATCTTCATTTGCCTGAATCATGAGAATTCAGTTGATCAGCGTTAATATATATTTAAATAATCACAGTGTTGCCTTAGTCAGACTCGTCTGCTTGGTCCGTAATCTTGATATTTATCATCCACTTGTACAAAATTATCTTTGATTCAGAAATGTGTTAATCTGAATTAACAGCGTGTGAAATGCGAATTGGTCATATTGTATTTTGACCTCGCCAAACTGAAATGGTATAATTTAAATATCGTGCATGACTTGACGAGGGAAAGGTGAATTTTGTCAATAAAATGGTTCCATTATTTTTTAATATAAATTTAGAGGCAAAGCGTGATTGTGTTTTATCGGTTGTCTGGCCTGAAATTATAAACAGTTGCGAAACATTATTGTTGGGCATAATTTGCATCAGATTAGAAGGTATTCGAACAATTGCCTCATTTTCAATATAATCCATCGGGGTATTTTACATTGTATAGATAAATTAAACAGAATATTCTATATTTATACAATATGTCTTTTATTGAACTTAAAATAATTAAATGTAAGGAATGGTACATTAAATGTAACACAACCACACCTTCATTAATGGTCCAAATTGGCTAGTTAAACTTTTCAATTTTTAATTATTATTTTAAAAAGTTTGAGAATCTTGCGTATTAACTTATTAGGTGATTAACAGCCTGATTTGATTTGTAAACAAAGTACGCTACAGTGTAATTTCAACCAAAATGCACTACGCACATTGCAAGTAAACAACAACAAATTCTAATGTGAACTTGAACTTGAACCAATGCGATGACATCATACTTGTTTATTAAGTGAGCTCATACTTGTTTATTGTAAATATTAACAAAACTGAAGATTCTCAAGCTGTCACAATACATTATTTAATTATTATTAAATATGTTTTTTTTTACAAAAAAAATCTTAGGCCCTTTATTATAAGAATATTTTAGTTTCAATTAAAAACAAGTTGTATAAAGTGAACAGTTAGTGGTCAGGAATAATTATTAGATTATTGTTATATTATATTTTATTAAATTGTGGTCCTGTCATGTTGAAGCGTCACGTATCGTTGATGTATCGATCACGTATCAACAACGTATCATGTGTGGAAATCACCTTCCGTATTTAATTTTTTTCAATTGTTACCACAGATAAGCATGCCAGACAACCGCATGTACAAATATCAAGATGGCGGACCAAGCAGACGAGTCTGGGAGAGACAATTAATGTTGTCTCTTTTATATTCATGCTCCAAAGCTTTTTTTTGTTATATAATTCTGTTATGAATAATAATTTGGCCAGGATTTTCATGAAATGAGGACTATTGATATCTGAAAATCACCGTGAAAATCTTTTAAAAAAGCTATTAAAAAATAAATAAAATGCAGAGTATAAGGATCAAGATGCTTGACCAAGCAGACGAGTCTGACTAAAGCAACACTGTGATTGTTTATACATGGTTATCGTCCATTCATCTGAATTGTGAGAATTCAGATGATATGCGTTTGTATCAACAATCACAGTGTTGCCTCGGTCAGACTCGTCTACTTGGTCCGTAATCTTGATATTTACCACTTGTACGGCCATCTAATATCGGTGGTAATTAGAAAAATAAAAATTGTATCCCAAAACCCGCTCTTTTGACGATTATGTAATGGCCGTATTCAATATAATAGTGTAATGAGAGTGTGTGAGCGTGAGGTGCGTTTGCGTGTACACTAATTCTACCAAGCTCTAGTCTATTTGTATACGCACCAATACTAACCGATCTAGCACGATTATATTGTTAGTCCAATAAATACAACAGTAACCATAGAAATTAAGCGTAAATTTATTATGGAAGGAAACTAATTATGAAAGGTTTTCCTATATTTTACTACACAAGTTATATTTTCATGCTTAGGATTTGATTTTTACTTGTGATAATGTTCGAATATTACAATTACATGTGGGAAAATCTGAAATGTTACACCACTTCTTGAGAAAAAAAAACATCCATAGAGAGGATATTTTAGATTAAAACTTTTGTTGGTTTAATAATACGCAAGCATAGTAAACCTATGTGAATATTTTGAAAAGCTATGCCTACAATAAGACGACCTTATATATATTTATTTATAAATAGCTGGGGGTGGCTTAATTGCTTTAGTGCACATATATTAGTTAATTGTATGAAAAGTAGAGCAAGTGACACGGATGCTATATTTATTATAATATATTGTAGACTGTGATGAAAGAAGATGAATACTCAATCAGACATAAGCTTGCTCAACCTTGGCCCACTATCATCATCATCATCATAATATACTATGTATGTATTTTCTTTTATTGTAATTTTAACAGCTTAGTTGAGATTTATTCGGAACGGTTGTAATACCGTAAATAGCCAAGCTGATAGCCTGGGAAAATTTGCACTCAACATTCATTCGTCATTTTTTTATTACTTTAACTGATTGATAAAAAAAAGTTTTAAAATCACGTGAATACTCACATTTTTTTCATGCATTAATAATTTATTTATTACGAGGAATATATTATAATATTTTAGATGCATATATTGAAAATGTTTATTTATTTACACCACGTGGAGCTTTTTTAAAGGGTCTTCTTGAGAATGTTTTTTTAGACACAATAACGTGTTAATTAATTGTCTGTCGGTGATTTTAACTATAACTATTTTTAGTTTATGACTAACGGCTCTGCTCGTCTTAATAATTATATGTTGATAATCTTTTCCTTTCAAATATTATAAAGTTAATCATTGCCCAAACCTTAATTTTTTACTTTTTGCTCTTGACGATCGAAATGCACTTTAGAAATGTGAAATTTCCACTAGTCTTTTTTGAATGAAATAAGAGTTTTGTATGGTTTTCAAAAAGTAAACATTGTTTTTCGATAAAGGCTTGCATTTCCTAGGCGAACGTCATTATAACGTATAAACTGTGGAGTTCCCATAATCTTATACACTCCTGGTTTTTTATTGGCTTTATTTAGCCTCGACCGAGGCTCAGATAACCAACAAAAAACCGACCAAAAGTAAAGCAAAGCTACTCTTTAATCGTTTTAGCAGTTTTACGTTTACGGCGATGTACGCCAAGGAAATCATTACTTTACATTGGTATAGTAAAAAGGCGTGTAAATTACACCGTAAATACGATAGTAGAGTTACTTAGCTACACTTATTATCGGTTTTTTGTTAGTTATTGGCGAGGCACTAATTAACAAAAAACCGATCAAAAGTACATCAAAGCAACTCTATTACCGTATTTACGGTGTACGTTTACGGTGACGCACGCCTAGGAATCAAAAGCTCTAGTGCTGGAAATGGGGATGATGGTGGTTTTTTATAAATAAGATGAAGATAAATTTTGAAGGTCAAATCATAACAATTGTATAACACCTGAGTTCAATAAGCACCCATTTTTGCTTATAAACCTGAAATTATAATGTTTTCTGTAATTATTACATTTCAATATACACAATCGATGAGCGGTTATACTTATTATAGTATAAAAACGGGTTTTAAAATGTAGGTTATAATGTTTACTGTTCCCATAACATGTTATGTTGCTTATTCCAGCTTTGTCAACTTCACAACATCTAACCTACAAGCTGTGATTAGATATATTTTACAATAACCTACTATAAAAATATGATTTCAATCTTTATTAATCAGTGTCGCCTGAAAACAAACACATGAGCTTTAAATACTCCAAATGCTGAAGATATTTAATCACAGCCAATGTAATATGCACAAAATATGTATAATTTAGCAAATGTAAATATGCTCAAAAGGATAGTGTGCTAAAAGAGACATCGGTTAAACGTGATATCTAAGGTGTGTTTATGACTGTGTGTTATTTATAATTCTCCATATAGCTTCATTGGAGAGGACTTTCTCCTACTGCTTCTCTGTCACCGTGGGTAATATTCATTACACGACCAGAACATTATAATTTTTTTAAACATAACTAACCATACCTCATTAATACTAAAATCAACCAGTGAGATTAAATTCCAAGCAAGATTTTTTCAAGTATTTTTCTTGACAAACTC